>JAQGBT010008077.1:0-10221 GCA_034698585.1 Disparrhopalites patrizii
ACTCCACTGTATCTGTTAGTAAACGGTACGAGTAGAATACAGTGGAGTCTCTATATAACAAATCTGAAGGGAAGGGCGAAAAATATTGTTACGGAGAACTGTTGTTATATAGAACATTAAATATGTACCTTACATGTACGACGGGCTGGAAATATAATGTTGTTATAGAGAAATGATGTTATAAAGAGAGTTTTTTCAAAGAGACTCCTTTGTATTTGTAAGTAAACGAATTGAGTTTTTCTGTTTACCTTTGATTAAATAGTAGATTCCGACTCCAACAATTATGGCAATGGCCACCAGCTTCGCCACTGTGGTGTATATCTGGATTTTATTGGCCAGTTCCGTGCTCAGGCAATTGAGGAAAGTGATGAAAACTGGGAAATGTCAAAATTTTCATATTTAAATTCTACTGCGATACACCGCATGTAATACTCTTCTGCCGTGCATGCTTAACTCCCCCAAAAAAGTGCGCTTCTATTGTAGAGGTAGAATCAAGGAATGACATCGGAATAAATATGAATTAAAATTCGAATTAAATACGTGTTTCTCATAATTATGAATTACAAATTTAAATTTCGGAAATATAAAATATAAATTCTAATTCCAATATAATTTCATTCAAATACTCAGACATATGAATACGTATTCAAATATTTTAAAAAATTTATTTGTAATGCAATCTGGCATAATTTGTAGTTTAAAATACACGCAAAATCAATACACAAAATTTTCAATCGGCTCCGCAACTCTGATTTTGCAACAATCCGTGCTTTTACGGACGAAATAGTTAGAATTACTGCCAATTTAAAAATTCATCGTTACAATATCTTGATTTTGCCAAAAAAACTTGCCCGAAAGCGGGAAGCAACATAATGTAGAAATTTTCGAATACCAATAAAGTATCCGAATCCAATGTCAACTTTTGAATACGAATTTGAATTTCGAATGTATTTGTAATTATAAATTCCAATTAAAATATATTTCTGACAAAAATAAGGATACTAATTCCAATTTAAATACTGGAAAATATGGATATAAATCCGATTAAAATACTGAAAAAAATTAATACAATTCCGATTAAAATACTGAAAAATATGAACATAATTCAGATTAAATTACTGCAAAAATATGGATACTAATTAATATTAAAATACTGATAAATTTCGATACTAATTGCGATTAAAACGCTGCAAAATATGATAATAATTGCAATTAAAAAACAGAAAAATATGAATATAACTCCGATGTGAATTCCAATGCCGGTTCCGATGTCATACTTTGGTTGGAATTGGCCAGCATAATGCAATAATAAATTAATAGTGGGGAAAAAGGGACATAAATTAAGTTGTATTTTTACTGATAGCAAGACAGCTGACGAGGTTCAGCGCCCACGTGTGATCCTCAACATCATCCACGAAGGGATCCACGGTGTACTGGGCAAAGGTGAGGCAAATACCGGTTGTGAGGGCCGGCTTAATTAGCATTAGTTGTGCCCAGGAGGTGAGAAAGCCGGGGATGGCGCCGAATGTACTCAGGATATAGGAATACTCCGCCCCGCTGCTCGGAATCACGGAGCTCAGCTCTATGTAAACTATCCCACCTGTCCGAATTATCCCAATATAATAGTATACATTTAATTTGTATGTAAAATTTAATTACATACATAATACCTGTAGCTATAATCATTGTTTTAATTGTACAAAATTGCCAAAAAAGGATTTATGGCAATAATAATAGATGAATTACGACCAAAACTGCTCACCGAATGTGGATAAAACCCCGCAGAGAACCCACACGATTAAGCTAAGCCAAACTGATCCGGATCGTTCTAGGACCCCGCCGGGCGTGGCAAATATTCCTGAGCCTGTAAAAATAAATTTTATTCTGTTTTCAAATACCAGTGTCTGGTGAATTTATTTTCAAAACAACCCTTTTTGAATTGAGTTTTAAAACAATCCTTTTTGAATTGATTTTTAAAACAATCCTTTTTGAATTGATTTTTAAAACAATCCTTATTGAATTAATTTTCAAAAAAAATCATTTTGCAGTGGGGTTTGTAACAATCCTTTTGGAATTGATTTTTAAAACGTTCTTTTTTTAAGTGTTTTTCTAAAAAGGTAATTTTCAAAACAATGCTTTGTAACTTGATTTTTAAAACAAATCTTTTTAAATTGATTTTTAAAACAATCCTTTTTGAATTAATTTTCAAAATAATCCTGTTTGAATTGAGTATTAAAACAATCCTTTTTGAATTGATTTTTAAAACGTTCTTTTTTTAATTATTTTTCGAAAAAGGCAATTTGCAAAACAATCCTTTATAACTTGATTTTTAAAACAATCCTTTTTAAATTGATTTTCAAAATAATACCTTTTGAATTGCATTAAAAAAATACATACGTTTTGAAGCAATTTTCAAATCTTTCTGAATTAATTTTCAAAACAATCCTTTTTGAATTGATTGTCAAAACAATACTTTCTGAAGCAATTTTTGAATTAATTTGAAACCTTTTTAAATTAATTTTGAAACCTTTATGAATTAATTTTTGAAACCTTTTTGACTTAATATTTGAAACCTTTTTGACTTAATTTTTGAAACCTTTTTGAATTAATTTGTAAAATAATCCTCTTTGAAGCAATTTTGAAAGTGAATGTGGCATAATTATTTCCCAAATAAATTTGGTATGATTGTCAATTTCGCATAATTGTCAAAATGAAATCAGTTGTTCCTAATTTATTATTGAAAAGAAAATGAAAAGACTTTTAAACGCTATGGCATGATTTTTAAAATGTGATGTGATCCGAAAGTTTCTAGGGCTAGGGGGAGAAATAAATACTTGCTCTCACCTATCATCGTGCCAACAATTAAGGAAATACTCCCCAGGAGACCCATTGTACGTTTTAAATTCACCAATTGGACCTGACTGCCCGTCTCGGTGTTGGAATTCTGCTCGTCCGATCCACTGTCTGGATATTCTTCCTTCTTCAGGTCCTGCCAACTTCCTTCCAACGGCGGGATCGGATTAACTATAACTGGAGAAATACCCAATTTATAAATACCCAATTTTGAACCACTTTCATTCCCCAAAATTACATTTCATCTCAAAAAATATACGGAGGCATTTTTTTTTAATTATAGAACAAAACTCACAATTGTTAACAGCTGGATTTGCCATTTTGTATTAAAAAATTCCCGATGGATGAAGTAATTCATACGAGAGACAAAAAAACAATTTTGCACGGAATGTCCCAAATGAATCCGGCGTGCAGTTTTGAACATGAAACAATCACGACTGCAGGAAAGTTCAATAAGTGAGCGAGGGCTTTGGATGTGGAATATTACTTATCAAAAAAGAATTAAATGTCAAGTGGATTGAGAGTGAGAGTTTTCCCATGTAGAAAAAATTATCAAGTATTCCATCAAAGAATGAGAATGAGAAAGAGATAATAAATGGATCCTATCTGAGGGGGCACATGATGAAATTTACCGAGCCAATATTATCAGTTAAATTAAAATAATAAAAAAAAAAGAAGGATGGAACAATGTGCTTGGGAGAGCTTAATAGCTCCCTGCACACGAAACATGCAGCCCATGCAGATCCACTGGCTGACCGATAAGTCAATATTATTAGCAAATATTGTACTATTTTCCCTTTAGGATAAAAAAACCAGAAAAACACATATATGTATTTATCAGATAATTAAATATATCCGGTTTCCCATATATAATTACATATGCAAAGGGTTTCATTACGAAAAAGTGACCGCTAAAAACCGATTATCGCCGAAGTAACTGGTGCTAAGCAGAATTCAGATGAAAGTATTTTTAACCCCGCACGTTTTTTTACCCCAAAATCGTGTGCAGTACAAAACCACGATACAGTGAAGTCTCTATATAACAACCTTGAAGGGAATGGCTAAAAATATGGTTACAGAGAAAAGTTGTTATATAGAACATTAAATTGCACCTTACGTGTACGAGGGGCTGGAAAAATAATGTTGTTACAGAGAAATGTTGTTATAAAGAGACTTGTTATAGAGAGACTCCAGGGTATTTATTATTCACATGGAATGGTCATGGTAAAGCAAGAGAAAAGGTAATCGGGATTACATTGTCGTATATTTTCCGAAGGATACCAAGCTCTGTCAATCATCCGGATGTTTACATGAGTTCATAATGGGAAAGTATGTCGTATGTCGTAGCAACACATGCGTGGGTGCCATACAAAGATCGGCTCATTCATGGGAAATGCTCTAATCTCATTTATACGACCCTGCTTTTAGTCGTACATATAAAGCGTTCGGAAGCAAAAGGAGTTAAGTGCATGCACAATATTAAATTTTACAGCAGCTGCAAAAAAAAAATTACAGATATAAATCTGCGAAATTCAGAGAATATTTTTTTCCTTAGTAAAATGAGTAAGACGGCAATTGCAGTCACGTCACATTGATACAATTTACATCTCCAGAGACAAAACGTGAATCTAAGGATTTTCGGATATTTGAAAAAATGCAAAGGGGGGACCCCGTGGTCACGAAATTTTAACATGGGTTTTCCCATAAGGAGTTGTCCAAAAAATGTTTTGGAGCAAAATTAAATTTTCAATGTTTTTTGAAAATATCAAAACGGGATTTACGATAAAATTATTATGATAGCCAGGGAAAGTGCTCAAGGCACTATCATAATATTGAAGTTTTGTTTGATTACATTCGCGGAATTTGATGGAATTGGACTTAACTCCTTTTGCTTTCGAATCAACGGTGGACTTAAATCCTTTGGCATCCAAATGATTTTTGTTTACTTGATTTTTAAAATTTTTGAATGCTCGATTGAAAAACCGAAAATGGCCAAGGATTGGTCTAGTCATAGCCACGGCTTTTCCAGAAAAATCCTGATTTTGAAAATTGTGGACCTAACTCCTTTTGCTTCCGAACGCTGCATGTCACCCACAAAATAAAATACATAGTAAATTTACATACATTCTAAACGGGTGGGTTTAATCACCAATTCCAGTCGATGACGCGCTATCTCTTGTTCTGTGACACTATCCGAACGCGTCAGTGGCGCAGCCTTTATTATTGTTAATCAATTCAAGTGGATATAACCTAGTATCGAGAGTACCTGTACATAGATATAGAGCTGAAGCTTGTAAGTTGAACGTAAAACTTCACAATTGCAACGTTGTTCCTCTTTGTTTCCAGCTACTTTGTGTCCAAATAATTACAATTACAGCTGTCACGACCATGATTTAATATCAAATGCGATATGACAGGAATTTTGTTTTTATTGTTCACACCTTATTTGTCACCCAACTTTTGTCAGTGTTGTGCACAGAGATTCAAAGTCATCAAAGGGTTCACTCCCGCTGCCACGAAAATATGGCGACCGGTATAACCAGTAACCACCAATCCTGCTGTTATAACGAATGGTGGCTGTAAAGAATTAGAAAAAAAAACTTCAGTTAAAGGACGAATAAAAATCAGCGGGTTAAAGCCAAAATGCTGGTTTGATTCATTCATATTAATGATTAACAAGGAATGACATCCGAAAAAATATGAATTAAAATTCGATTTAAAATACGCGTTTTTCCTCATTACAGTCTACTCTCTCTATAACGGGCCTCCATATAACGGTTTTCGCACTATAACGGTGACAAACCCGCCCGAGAGATTTGCTATGCTAAATTCACTCTCTATAACGTTTTTCTCTATTACAGTTTTTTCTCTACAACGGGGAAGTTTCGAATCCCCCGCCATTCAGCTCTCTCTCTATAACGATTTTAGGTCACGCTTTTCGCATATTTCTCTCCCAATCCCGGTTTTTCTTTAATTGTGAATCCCCGGCCATTAAATATTTTTCTCTATAACAATTTTGTATTATACCTTATACCGGTTATTCTCTATAACGGTTAAATGTAGGTGCTTTTTGCTACACCGTTATAGAGAGAGTCGACTGTGTGAATACAAATTTAAATTTTGGAAATCTCAAATAATTCTAATTCCAATGCAATTTTATTCAAATACTCATACATAACAATACGTATTCAAATACTTTTTGAATACTTTTAAAAATTTATTTCTAATCCAATCTGGCATAATTTGTAACTAAAAATAACCTTAAAATCAATACACAAAATTATAAATTGACTCCGCAACTCTGATTTTGCAACAATCGATGCTTTTACGGGCGAAACAGTTATATTATTGCCAATTGTAAAAATCATCGTTACAATACCTTAATTTTGCAAAAAAAACTTGCCAAATGCAGGAATTAGCAGCATAATGAAGAAATTTTCGAATACCTATAAAGTATTGGAATCCAAATGTCAACTTTTGAATACGAATTTGAATTTCGAATGTATTTATAATTATTACATTCCAATTGAAATATTTTTCTGACAAAAATATAAATACTAATTCCAATTAAATACTGAAAAATATTAATATAATTCCGATTGGAATTCCAATTCCGATTCGGATGTCATAACTTGGTTCGTACAACGATTGAATAAATAATGTTCTACAGAAAGTAATTGAGGCATAATATACCTTATGAATTACTAAAACCCCTATTGGGATTGGGATCCATTCGAACGCATTTTGGCGCTGTAATTTCGCCCAGATCTGCTGTACCGAAACAAACAAATCAAAATACCTCCCGGCAAAGTTGAACGTAGTATGTTTTAAAAATAAATTTAAATGCCCAAGCTCACTTGTTCAGGATTTATAGATGGGGCAATTTTGAATAAAATGACAAATTTCGATATTCAATCGCCCCTGCACTGAAAGCAAATGCAAAATGACCACATTTAGGGACACCATCATCTGTCTTAGAACATGGCCTAACGCCAGGGACTCGAATCTGACCAAATCTATTCTACCCGGGAAAAACTGAGAGGAAGACAAATATTGTGACCAAAAAGGAGTCTTGTGACGTTTTTCTCGGAAAAGGATTCCAATGAAATTTGACGTGTGCATTGACAAATAAGCGAATTATTCCTGCGAATCCAAGTAAATAGATTTGTTTGCGTGCAAAGTGCAAAACAACAACACTCGAGGGACAGTTGTCGGTATTTCCCCAGCCATTATTATACGTGATTTCCAGTGCTTGAAATGTAGTTATCTCGACGAGAGGATCCTTTTTGTCACTTGTCGGGTACAACTTCAGGAGTCAACGTTTATGGCAGAATGATACAATTCATGAAATCATTGAGTCGACCTTAACAACTCTGTATTTTGACCTGATCCTCACAATTACCTGTGCACATTTCTACTGCGTGCAGACAAAATGTAAAAAAAGGAATTATTGCAACTTAAAAGTCATAAACATGATCATATAAATTGCAACAAACGTTTATATAAGTGGTTCAATGAAAAGCGGCGTTACAAATAATTCTAATGAGCCGTAATTAAAGAGTAATCAATTCTTACACCCCGCAACGAATGGCCATGGAAATTATACAAATTATTACAGACAAGACAACAATCACAATGTAGTATGTACAACAATACAAACACAATGTATTTATTATAATTTAAACACCAAACCCAACAATAGTTCGAAATACAAATTCTAAACCGTTTCAATTAGCCCCCCAGAAACCCTGCGCAGGGATAAATGTCTAGTAAATCGTAAATAATAATGATTTTATTCCAGCTGTCAATACATAGTCAGATAGCTGAAAAATCAATTTGTTTTCCAGATTTTGGTATTCCAGAATTTCTTCTCCTTAGAATTGCAATCGTCTTTAATAGTCTTTATGTGCAGGCGATTCCCTCTATAACGGTTTAGCAAAAAACACCTACATTTAGCTTTTATAGAGAATAACCGGTATAAGCAATAATACAAGATCGCTATAGAAAAAACATTTAAGGGTGGGGGATTCAAAATTAAAGAAAAACCGGTATAGTGAAAGGAATATGCGAAGGCCTAGCCTAAAACCGTTACGGAGAAAAAGGCTAAACGGCGGGGGATTTAAAGCTAGTGCAAAAACCGTTATAGGGAGAGAAGCTTAATGGCGGGGGAAATTCAAAACTTCCCCGTTATAGAGAAAAAATGGTAATAGAGAAAACTGTTACAGAGAGTAAATTTATCATAGTAAATCTCTCGGGCGGATTTGTGAAGACCGTTATGAAGAGAGTCGACTGTAGTGTGTAGATATAGCAAATTGCATCCAGTGCTACCTACTAAAAATACGGCTTCATTCATAAAAGCCTTTTTACTAGTCATAGTCCGTCGGAGAAAGTGCGAGGGCTAACGAATTGTCTGTGAAACTAACGGTCTGTGAAACCACATTAATAGGGCATAGTCAGTTGGTTTGGCCCAAAAAATTAAATACAGTCAATTCTCTCTATACCGGACCTCCTTATAACGGTTTTCGCACTATAACGGTGTTCACAAACCCGCCCGAGATCATTTCAATGCTAAAATTTTCCTTTATAACGGTTATTTTATAACGGTTTTGTCGTTATACCGGGGAAGTTATGAATCTCCGACCAATAAATGGCCTTTGCTATAACGGTTTTACGCCACGCCCATACATGCTATACCGGTTTTTTCAAATTTCTGAATCCCCCGCCATAAATTCCTTTTTGCTATAACGGTTTTAGGTCACGCCCTCACACGCTATACCGATTTTTCGGTAATTTCGAATCCCTCGCCATAAAAACCGGTTTTTAACGGTTTTCCTTATACCGGTTATTCGATATAACGGGTTTTCTGGCTGCTTTTTATTAAGCCGGTATAGAGAGAATTGACTGTAAAGGTTGACAAATACTGGCTGTGACCCACACTGTACGTAAACATACGAATTTCCTTTCCTCCTATAGCCCATTCGGCCCATTGCATTGCCCAATTGTCATTAGTGACCCATAAATGCAGCTTCCCATTGACAATAAACATACAAATCTCACCTCACATTTTACATGCTAATCCGGCTGTCACCGAAACCAAAACTCATTTCAGAGTTCAACGCCACTCACTATGAAGGATCATGATTTCCAGGGATTGCAGGAGATACAGAAGTAGCTGCGCGTGTACTTAAATCTTGAATGTTGATATGAATTGATAAATGTAGGTGGATAAATTGATAAACACTGGATCAGCGGTGTTCATTTGAAAATCGTTGCGCCATGACGAGTCCTCTGTACTTCCATGGTACAAAGTCCAAATTTAGGACTCACAGCATTGGCGCTAGACGGCGCGGAAGGCCTTGAAAAAATGTGGGGATTCGGTCTTCCAAAAAAGGATGCTTTCCCCATGCTCGGCTCAAGGCACGAGAACTTTCTTTTCTTCCTTTCGACACTGTTTATCTATTGTGTTTATTTGCCTTTAGATTAGAGTATGCACAATCAAGTCACAAAATTACCCAAATGCACAAGTACAATTGGAATTGTTAACAAGGAATGACATCCGAAAAAATATGAATTAAAATTCGAATTAAAATACTTGTTTTTCTTAATTATGAATACAAATTTAAATTTGGGATATCTAAAATATAAATTCTAATTCCAATACAATTTTATTCAAACACTCAGACGTATTAATACGTATTCAAATACTTTTGAAAATTTATTTGGGATGCAATCTGGCAAAAGTTGTAGCTTGAAATCAACACAAAGTCAATAAACTAAATTATAAATTGACTCCGCAAATCTGATTTTGCAACAATCCATGCTTTTACGGACGACATAGTTATATTACTGCCAATTGAAAAAATCGTGGTTGCAATACCTTGATGCTGCAAAAACAGAAAGGCCCGAAGGCGGGAATTAGCAACATAATGAAGGAATTTTTGAATACCAATAAAGTCTCGGAAACCAAATGTCAACTTTTGAATACGAATTTGAATTTGGAATGTATTTGTAATTATAAATTCCAATCAAGATATTTTTGTGACCAAAATATGGGTGCTAATTCCTGTTAAAATACATACTGAAAAATATGAATATAATTCCAATACCGATTCGAATGTCATACCTTTATTGTTAAGCTTATTGAAAATAACTCACAATCAGACCATGTTTGGGACTAATTTATACATACAATAGATTCTTTAGTGTTTCATTTAGTGAATCAAATCATTTACTTGTTTATTACTATACTATTATTTAAAGAATCTAGTCACTTTCTCAAAGCTTATCCATAATAAATAAATACAATTGCATCTATACAAAAACATTGGTTAGTAATTTAATTAGTAATTGTTTTTTTCGTATATAAAA
>JAQGBT010008078.1:0-10220 GCA_034698585.1 Disparrhopalites patrizii
GAGAAATAAAACGAGAAAAAGAACAGAACAGAGAGAGAGAAAATTTAAGAGAGAGAAATAAAACGAGAAAAAGAACAAAACACAGAGAGAGAAAACGAAAGAGAGAAAGTGAGAGAGAAACAGAGAAAAAAACCGAAATTTAAAAAGAATGAAAAAAGGTAGACAGTGAGAAATTCAGACATAAAGAGTGAGAGAGAGAGAGCGAGAGAGCGAGAGAGAGAGAGAGCTAGCCATTGGATATCATCCTCGCTTTTCTTAACAAGAATGGAAGGAATGTGTATTTTTTCATAAATAAAATTTTTCCATTTACAATAATCTTTTTTTTTGTCCCCATACAAAAGATCCTTTTCTCTTGCTGTTTTTCGCCTGCCTTCCAGATTCCAGGGGGAAGAAACTCCATAGAGAGGAAAGAATTCTAAAAGCGTACATGCAAGTACAGATAGTCCGTCATGTACATTTAATGTGAAAATGCGAATAAAATACATCTCCCCTCTTCCCTTTCAATTGCCCATGGAATTTTACTTATCTTACAAATGAAAAAAGGAATTCCTTTTGATATTATTGTTAATAACGAAGCATTATATGTGTATGTATGTATGTCACAACTTCCAGTGTTGTCATAAACTTGCGTAATAATTCAAATACTGATTTTGACATATGTTATTACAGCATTATTTTTTATGGGGCAATACTAATATATGTACATACTATATACAGATACATAGCACATACTTAGCATAGTTTGTTCTACGATGTTTTTGGGTAGCACTCCGGGGCACATTTTAAGGGGGTTCCATCGGGTAAAAAGTCAGCGGCAATTGAACTAGAAGAAAAAAAAGATTTTTCTCGGAATCGAATTCGCACAAAAAATCCGATTGAATGTATACAAAGTGTGTTAAGTATAACAAAATTACTAAAAGACAGGGATGATACGGGGGATCAAAAGGAAATATTGGATATTTTTGAAGAAATTCCACGAATCCAGCAGTGAAGTGCAATCCAAAATATGGGCGGGCACATTCCATTGAATATAATGACGAGTAATAAGCTCCAAGATAAATCAAAATCAGGCAGAGACAGACAAAGAGAAAGAAACTGTGCGAATAAATACAGTTCCAAAAGGTGATTCCTCGTTATTTCCTGCACCCAAAAAAAACAGCCAAAAAAAATGTCAACTAGCTTCTTCCCTCCCTTTTGAAGAAATGGCTGAAACAGTCTTAAGTGGGAGTTTGTTTAAGACAAAAAATTTGTCATCATGAAGAGTTCTTCGGCGACATTCGAGGATCTTGTGCCATTGTATGTTTTTTTAGGGAAATCATGAGTGATCATTAAGAGTCCAGGAATGTTTTCTTTCTCCATGTTATGCCTCTCATCTCCCTCACTCAAGACTTGCCCTCGTTTCACTGCACATTCAAGCACTGAAATTTTTGTTTTAGGATATTCCTCTTTCTATAGTATTTCTCTTTGTTTCTGTCTCTTCTCCCACTACATTATTTTTCCTTTGTTCCATCTCAATTTGTTCAGCATTTGTCACCCATCCACTACTATTCTATCGTGATGCATAACTCTCTTTCTTTCTCTCATTTCCCTGTTTTCTATTTTTTCGCTGTTCTTCTTTCTCGTCCTCCACTTTCTTTTTTCAATCTCTTTGCCTTTTTGTTCTCTCTCCCCTTTTTTATTTCTCTCGCTTTCTCTTTCTTTCTGTCTCGTTTTTCGTGCTTTCTACTACCTTTTTGTCGTCCGGTTTCTCCTTCTTTCTGTCTCTTTTTTCATTCTTTCGCGTGCATTGTCTCTCGGTTTCTCTTTCGTTCTCTCTTTTTTCGTGCTTTCTCTCTCATTTTTTTCTTTTTTCCCAGCTTTCTCCCTCATTTTTTCTTCTGTTCTTTTTTTCTCCTCCTTAATTGATCGCTTTCGCTCTAGCATTTCTTTTACTTCCCATTTCCTTGCCTTTTTCTCTCTCTGTCTGTCCATTTTCTCTTTCTTGATCTGGTAGTTTCTCTCTCTTTCTCTCTCTTTCTCTCTCTTTCTCTCTCTTTCTCTCTCTTTCTCTCTCATTCTCTCTCTTTCTCTCTCAAGTTGTCATTACTGAGAATGTAAACATTAAATAGTACAAGGAACACCCTTAGGTATTCTTTCACCCAAGAATCCTATTGCCCTTCCATTCCCTATAGCAAAATTGTGGAAGGGGAGAGGAGAAACCCTGTACAAATGTTGCCCGGGACAAGCTGAAGCAATCCCAGGAATTCCCCATTAGGCGCACATTGTACGTGGTAAAAGCATAAGTCTATATATGTACATACAAAAATAGCCCGAAGCCATTGACTACCATGATGCTCATCTTTGTTCTTACACAAGATTTCCCTTGGTCTCTCTCTTTCTCTCTTGTACTCCAGCATACCAAGAAGAATCTTATAGGGATAGAATCCAGTAATTATAATTGCATGGTGGAAGGGATGTAAACAGTAATAAAAAGTTGTAATATCCGTGTTGACACTGTTCTCCTCCTTGTCCCTTCCCTGTCTTTGGGGCTTCCAATTAACCTTCCTTGTATTTACCTGGCTCAAGATGGAACTAAGGACAATTTCGTAGTAGGACGGTCTCGGATGTAAATTAAAATGTCGGATGGTAATAAAATCTTGCGGTTTCGTATTTACTTGGCAGAATGCTTGCACTAAAAATTATTTGGGGTAACGACCGGAAAGTATTGAAACAAATTGGACCTACAATTAACAGTCACTGCCTTGAGCAAGGGACTCAAATGTTTATTTATGTAATTAGGTCCTCTATTTAAATACTATTTGGTTTCTCAAAGTCCCCCCCAGGAACTTTCATTTACATGTGCGGATGTGCGAAATTCTCGAGAATCCAGAGAGAATTCAAATGAATGGGATTTAAATGGGAATTTCGTCAGATTTGTATCGTATTTTGCACCTTTTTTGTATTTAAAAAAACATTCGTTGAATTTTAAAATTAAGTTCCCTGGGTAGATTATAATTTTTTTTAGCCCATTTTAAAGGGTAATGACTCAATGACGTTTTTTTTGCACGCGTATGATTTTTAAATGTCTTTTTATACATGCTCTTTTATTGCACAGATAATCAATTTACGAGAAAAAAATGAAGAAATGTATACATTTTTTTAAATGGGAATTTGTCCAGGTAAATCTTATGTAAGATTATTAGTATACAAAATATACTAATATAACGTGGGTAGGGACACCTACACGATAACATGACGGGTGGAGGCCGTACACGGATACACACCGTGTTAAGTTCATAGTATTCAAAGAAGAATTTTTATACGGAGACTATAAACTTGGTCTTCCATTGGATTATTTTCTCAATTATGTATTGAAAGCATCTTTAAAAAATGGTTTTTAAAACATTCTAAAAAATACAGTTTTCAAAAGGAATGCATTAGGTGGTGAAGCGATGTTTTTTACTTTTGCCAAATGAACTTCACCCTCTTTGCATCGACGGTCTTCCTATACAACCACATGTGCTTTTTATGAGGGCATTATGAATATACATAAATGAATATCCCATAAAACATTTGATATAATGCCTGTACAAAGAGCACTTCAACTGATTTATATCCAGCAAATTTTTTTTTAGAAAGTCAATGCTCGTCAAGTTGTATGTAAAAGGGTTGAAAATGTGTACATAAAATCACTCCCTTTTTTCTTTCTATACAAAAATGTATAGCTATAGCCATAAGTTTTTTTTAGCACCATACAAATGTTAATGTCCTCCCACAAAAAATATGACATTCTCAGTCACCCTTTGAAGGATGGTCTGTGAAAGAAAGTGTGTAAATGAGGGTTTAATTTACATGGTCATACTAATAATCACATGACAATTGTTATACAATCCTTTTTTCTCTTGACTGACCATTACAATTATGACATTTTCTCTGGTCTATTCACCTGCAAATTCATTTATTTTTCTTTTCCTCTTCAACCCCAGATGAACTCCGAAGAACGGGATGAATGGATTTTTTTGGCAACACTTTTTGTCAGAAATGATTAACCCTTTCCACGTGTTGATGGACTGGACTAAAAAATAAATGGGAAAATACTCAAAAAAAAAGAGGAGAAAGTCTGGAAAGTAAAACCTTGACCAAAAAGAATAAAATATCCACCAGAAAAATCCTCGAAATGACTACCTCACGCCAGGATCCCCAGTAAAAGGGATGAAAGGAAAAGGTCAAATTGGGATAGTTGTGGTCAGTGGGAAGGAGCGGGAATTTTTAAGGAGGGGAAAGTGTTACCATTATTTATTCAGGGAAATAAATAAATCTCCAGGGGGAAATTTTTCCTGAGGAGACTGGAGTATTTTTTTTTCTCCAGAAAAAAGAGGGGCACACGTGGAGTGGGGAAATTGAAAATTTATGGTAAAACGGAAGTTCCATGAAATCTTGGAGGTTTACTGGAAATGGAAATATTTTTTTTCTCCGTCCTGTTTTTTATTTATCCCTGGAAAAGGTCCGAGAAAGAACGGTTATGACGGAGATTATCAAATGCGGAGAGAAACAAAAGCCATCCTCTCGAGTGCGTGTACACTGCGGTGAAAAGGATTTGATTTCTCCGGGATTTTTTTTCATCATGTGTATTCTATTGTATTGATACAAAAAAAAGACCGCGTCTCCTTTTTTGCCCCGAGGGGGAGAAGGAGGACAAACATGGGAAGTTTCTTTATTTCCATAAACGATTTTTCTCCGGTCCTTTCCCCTTTTTTTTGATGCTCCTGTCTCTGACTTTCTTTCAATTTTCGCTCCATTCGTTTTTGGGCATTCTGCACTAGAAGAGAGACACAATAAAGGTGTACGTACATATTTTGTGCTAGCTCAGCCGTATATTGTGGGAGGACAATTTTGAAGGGGAAAGATAGTCAAGGTTATAAGGCTCTGAACAGGTAGAGTAACTTGATTTATGGCCGTATATGGGCACGGGTTTTTGACTTTTGATTTTATTCATTGTGACTGTCTCCTGATTGGCTCTCTTTTCTTTCCATTCTACTCATCTTTCTCTCTTTCTCCTGTCACTTCTTTCAGTTGATTTTCTTTTCATATTTCAGCTTCGTTTTATGTCTGTCTCAGTATTTTTCGTACTGAAACATTTTAGTATTTGAATTTTCGCTTTTAGCTCGGATAAATTCTGTATCTTTATCCTTCTCGTTTCTCTTTCGCGTTCTTTTTCTCTCTCGCTTTCTCTTTCTCGCTTCCGTTATTTTGTCTCTTTCGCTCTTCTGTTTTTCCTTTTGTTTCTCTTTCTCACGCTCTCTCTTTTTCTCTCAATTTTACTCTTTCTATTTACCTCTTCCCTCTTTTTCTCTTTTCTTCGTTCACTCTTTTTCTCTCTTTCTCTCATTCACTGTTTTTCTCTTTCTTTTTTCTTTCCCTTCCTTCCTGTCTCGTTCGCTCTCCCTTCCCATTTGATCTTTTTTGATCTTTCTCTCTCTTCTTTTTCTGTCTTTTGTTTCCCCCTCCCTCTCTCTCTTTTCTTTTTCTGTGTCTTTCTCATGTTTGTTTTCTCTCTGTTTATTCAATGGCCTCTGCCTTTCGCTTCCTTTTTCTTGCCCAATTTCTTAATTTCTCTCCCTTTTTCTTTATTTTGTTACTCTCTTTTTCTCCTCTCGATCCGTTTCTCTTTATACATTTCTTCGTGTCTGTCTTTTTTCTCGTTCTCTCCGTCTCTGCATGTATCTAACACTTAAATTGATCTTTCTCGCTCTGTCGTTCTCCTCTTTTGTCTCTCTTTCTTACTCCGTCCCTCCATGTCCGCCTCTCTACCTTCATTTACTTTGTAAACACTACTATATTGGATAGGAGGAAGTCAGTAAACGTAATGTCCATTGACGCAAAGTCATATAGGTATGTAGGTATATTAATTGGCCAGTAGTACAAACTAGTGCATCCGGCTTCCATTCTGATATGAAAGAATTTTACTGTACATAGGAAGTAACACATAGTAACAAAGACATTCATCAAATCTGCAAGGTCATCAAATGTCAGAGGAGAATACAAATTAAATCTGTACGTATGAGTGTACGTACGGAATGTTTTTGGCACCGATCATCCCGGGCAGTGCATATGGGAAAAAATATCCAAGCTTTTTATTCTCTTGTTGGTTGAGAAAATAAAAAAAATTGTCACCATATTTAGAAAAAGGATATTATTTATCCAAAATGTATTTGAATCTTAACCTGTTTCAATTCCTGCTTTTCATCTTCTTCACATTATTCTTCACGTTGCACCCAGAAGCGTATTTGTCATCGTTGCCAAAAGTGAATGTGAGCTTTCTTGTGGTACTATTTGTATATTTGACCCTGTCATAAAATTCAAATGAGTGGAGAGAAATTCCGTAATAAAAAATGTCCCCCCCCCGTGTTTGTCATAGATGTACCAAGGCAATATTGGATCTCACAATCAGAGCTACTGTGCAAAATGGAGGGCAAGGTAATAAAATGCATGAGAGGACAAAAGACAGATTTGGGGAAGTCTCAATTGAGTGTGAAATTGAGATGGGAATTTGAAAGTAGAGAAAGAATTAAGAAGATAAGGGGAAAGCAGAGGAAAAAAGAGATCAAAATCGTAATAAATATCGTAATAAATAGGGAATCTTTAAAAACATATATTTTCTGTTCTTGCAAAAGGTAAAATACTCCAAACAAATCCAGAAATACGCAATTTTGCCATCGATGAAATCCGATTGTTATTGTATTTCCATAAAAACTGCCATTTAAAAGGCCTTGCAAACCACGTGATTTTACATCTGGATTTTCTACCCTGTTCGTATATCAATACCAAAATTAATTTTTCCCGCGCGCTTTCCCCGCACAATCATTTCCCCCACAATGGGCAATCTCTAGCTTTTATATTGAGATTCCATTTCCACCATTCCTCTGAAATTCTCTCCCGATCCTTTTGTGTACATTTTCCAAATTTCTAAACTTTGATATTTTCCTTTTAATACTTCCTCCATATATGCTTGGTGAAAGTGGACTTTTTAGTTCAAATAAAGCGGGGTTTGAATGAGGACGTCTTTCTATTCTCCCCTTGCCTCTTATTGAAACTGCTGGGGGGGTAAATCCTCCCTTTCTTCCCCTCTGTCACGGTTCTATTCATGAATGACGAGTTCCAGGAAATTCTCTATTAACATTTGCACGTCAGCTTGGCTGGACAAAAAGAACTGGAGGATGGAAGAGGGGAAAGCCGATATCTGTCAAAAATGATTTCAAACAGTTTTCTTCATCATCATTCAAGATCCTATGAGGATAGCCCTGGAGCACAAAGTCTTTATTTCTTAGCTACTCCGAAATTAAAGATGGGAAGAGGGAGGGTGGATTTCCACCAGAGGCAAACATCCCTGTTTACTTCCTTTCATCCAGTGCAAGTGCGTAAGAAAATGAAAGGGAGAGAGATTGTGTGGGGAGGGAAATGAGGGGAGAGCACTCGAGTGTGTTGTCAGTATCATAATGAGAAGGAGAAATTCCAAGAGAGAAAGAAAGAGAGATAGAGAGTAGAAGAGAAGAAAATGGAGATCAGTATGTGAAGGTGGCAGCATTATTAGAATCGGATCAGATACCCAGCAGGGAAGTACAAGGTCATTGAAAGATGCGGCGAAGTTGAATGGAGTAAAAGGGAGAAACTTCAGATTTTGTGGGAAACTTCTGGGAAATGGAGGGACAAGGACGAAGAGAAAGTTGGGAAGCAAAAGGTAGATGAAAACCCGAAAGTCCACGGGAGAGATGAAATTCCAGGAAAGGAAGGAAAAGGAGAAGGATGAGGCAAATGTTTAAGGGAAAGAAAAAAGCAGAATGAAGAGCAAAAAATTCAACAGAAAGGGTAACATGGAAGAGGAACGCGTTGGAAAGAGAGAATAAGAATTAGGGATAAAAATATCAGCAGAGAAAAGAGCAGAAGGCGAAACTTGAAGAAAGAAATGAGCAGGAGACAAATGCCCAGAGAAAATAAGATGGGAGAGAAGAAAACTAAAGAAAAAAGAGGAATGAAGAAGAGATTTTCGTAGAAAAAAGACCAGAAGAGAAAGAGGAATTTTAAGAGAAAAAAGAGCAATAACGAAGAGAGATTCCAAGAAAAAAGAACCAAAAGAGAAAGAGAAAATTTAAGAGAAAAAAAGCAAAGAAGTAGAAAACGTTTAAGGGAAAAACAAGAAAGGGAAAATAAAAAATTCATGAGAAAAAGAGGCAAAGGAAATTAGAAAGTTTAAGGGAAAAGGAGGAAATGGGGATGAGAAATTTCAGGAGAAAAAGAGGAAATGGAGCACAAATTAAGAAATAAGAGGATGAACAGAAAGTTCAAAAGACATCAAGGGAAGGGAGAAGAGATAGTTCAAGAGAAAAAGACAGAATGGAAAAGGAGAAATATCAAGCGAGAGAAATGCAGGCAGGAAATGAGAAATATCGAGAGAGAAAAGTAGAATGAAGAGGAACGAAGACTAAGAAAGAAAGGCAAAGGGATAAATAGAGACGAAATAAAGGGAGACGAATACAAAGCAGTTTTAGAGAGAAAAAGCGAGAAAAAATACAAGACAACTTTAGTAGACAATGGGAGAAGAAAAAAGAAAAATTGAAAAGAGAAAACGAGAAGAAAACAAGAATGTTTAAAAGAGAAAAGAAGGTTAAAAAAGGATTGAAAAGATAAAAAACGAGAATAAAAAAAGAAAGTTCTATAAAAAAGAGGGAAGGAAGAGGAGAAAGTCCAATACGGACAGGCAGAGGGAAAAAACATCGTCCCGTGTCTCTCAAAAATATTTGACACTCCCCATTCTCGCCCCTTCCCAAGTCTGGAGGAGAATATTAGGAAAGGAGGACAATGCTAACCGCAAACATACAAAGTTATACATATACATACATTGTGGATGAAAAATTCCCCCCCCCCCGCAAGAAATATATTAGGTACGTCCTTCCACAACCCCTGCAAAAAAAAGTACGACGACAAGGACGGCTGCCACCATGTACTCAAGATTTGATGAGTTCTCCAAGAAAGGCCAAGGTTCAGGAGAGTGTGTGATTGTGATAAGTTGATCTTTAATAAAATATCTCCCTGTGTACACAGTCTCTTGCGTAAAGCAACTAAATTTTTAAGGAGGCAGCTCGTCCTAGAGTATTTATGAAATCCCAACACTCCCATGCAACCACGGACTTTCTTGTGGTAGATAAACATGAATAATTGCGTGGTCGTCCATTTTCACAGGTCAACAGGCGAAGGTGTAGGACTAAATTTTAGGCCTGGAAGTAATCCCATCCTAGTCACTGTAGCCTTTGATTTTGAGGCATACGAAAAACAATTACATGGGGAAGTTCTAACACCCTGGAGGTGCTTGCTAACGCCTTTCACACACACGGGAGGTTTTCCAGGTGTGCTTCTGTTTTGACATTTTCAGGTATACGTATACACCATGGAATGATTTGGAACAAAAAACACGACTGTCAAAATTAATTGCGTATGTCGAGCGTGAAGTAATGCACACATGTTTTTATGCAAAAGATTTTGCACATATAAAATCTGATTATATCCATCGAGCTCTAATACAATAAATGACTAGGTATCTACAATTCACGTACATGCAAAGAATTAGCAATTCCAAGAAAGGGAAATCTCAAAAAATGTAAACGTACGAGAAAAATTTGTAAGAGGTAGAGATTAAAAAAGCAGCAGACAATCAGAGAGAAAGAGAGGAATGGAGAGGCAAACAGCGAATGAGAGAAAATGAGTGGCGAGGAAGACAAAAAGAGAAAATCTAGATAGAGAAACTGAGAGAGAGAGAAAGGGAAGGACAGAAAAAGACTAACAGAGAGAGAAAGAAAAGGACAAAAATAGAGAGAAAATAGAAAGAGAAAGAACGAGAGAGAGGACAAGAAAGCGAGAAAGCGAGATAAAGATGGACAGAAAAATATAGAGAAGACTAGAGAGCGAGAAGGAGAGACAACTAGAACGAGAAAGTTGGAGAAAGAAAGAAAGAAAAATAAAGAGAACATTAGAGGGAGAAAGACAACTAGAGTGAGATGGAGAGCAAAAGTAAACTAGATCTAGAAAGAGACATAAAGGGGGAAACAAAAATAAGAGGGAAAACTAGTGGGAAAATTGAGAGGAAAAAAGAGAGAAACAAAAATTGAGGGAAAACAAGAGAGAGAGAAAAAGAGAAACAAAATAGAGGGAAAACAAGAGAGAGAGAGAAAGAGAAACAAAAATAGAGG
>JAQGBT010008079.1:0-10217 GCA_034698585.1 Disparrhopalites patrizii
ATTTGTCCATAAGTTGTGCTTGCACGGAACGTTTGTCACCTTTAGGGCAACTGTCACCATTAGGCGGACTGACCCTATGTATACTATATATTATGTATAAGTGATTATACTTACACTTTGCGATCGTTCCATCCGTTTCTGTCTGCAATTGAAAGTTCGTAGGTCAAGTTTTGTTCAAGTAAAACACATATCAATACGTATGTGAGGATGTACTTGTTTTTTTTCCAAGAATTTGCTCTACGTACAAATGAAGATGAATCTACAATAATGTTGTCTTGTTCACCAACAAAATGAACGATCATTTGTATTTAAAAGAAATGCTGGGACACAATCTTCAGGATTTCACTTCCAAACGCGGTTCCCACGTTAGCATTGTGCAACAAAAAAAAAAAAATTAGAGTCTTTGGACAGGATTTATTTGTGTCTTTGCGGGAATCAACCATGTTTTGGGTCAGTTTGGTCCTTGCCATCTTCTTCTCTTCCGTTTTTTCCGCCGAACCCCCTCCGTTTGGCTTTCGTATCAACGTCAATAAAACCGGAAATAATAAAAATGAATCCCTGATGACCACGAAGGACAATTTCTTTGGAGTTTTGTACAACATCAGTCTTCTATACTTGGATCAGCCACTTCAGAAGGTATTTATTTATACGGACTGTATTTACAACATTTTGATTTTGAAAGGGTGTGTTGCTGATTTTGAGACTTCTCATTAGTGACTGTTGTTATCCTGCCATGAGTGTAATCTAATTAGTGATAATTCTTTTGATGTGATTTCCAGATCGCTTTACCCAATGGTGCTAACATCGAGACTTGGGTCGCACCCCACGGCATCCCTAAAAGATATGTGTATTACCAAGCTGGATACGATGAAGACAACCGGCCAAGTAAGACCATTAAACCAAGTTTCAGTTATTTAAAAACAGCAATTTGACATTTTGTAAAGTAAATCACAACCGTGTTTTTGCATTTTCTAGTTTGGGTCGTGGAAGCTGGCAAATGGTTCGTTAAAGGAGCCATCGTGAAAGGACATCTTTCTGACTTGGACATGTACATCAAGCAGTTAGCGTACAGGGTGCTACGTAGCATGCGGGACATGTAAGAATTCCCGGTTATATCTTTTAAAAACGGCTAATTTTTAATGATTTATGGGCATAATTACTTTTATTGATTTGAAATCTGTTTTTAGGTCAACCACGGACGGTCCGGTAACTGAAGCTATATTTCTAATTGACTTTGAACATCTTCAGTATGAGCAACTGGCACATCCGCCAAGTAAGATTTTTTTTGGGGGGGTTTTCACTATACAAAAGTAATTTTTATGTTCAAAAGTGTAAAATAATATCTGTAGTTTTGGCACTGATACTGGAAATGTACTGCACACTTTTTCCTTTGTCGGGAAATTGTAGGAACAGGAACGCCATTGTTTTATACAATACACTCACGATCACCCAATGTTAATAAATAATTACTTCCTTAATATAGCTCTTGCATACGTGTTGGATCTGGCAAGGGAATACCGTCAACTCATCGATACTTATTTGGGAGATTCAATTATAATTAATGGTAAGTTCATATAAATATAATAATTTATTATTATATAAATATATATAATAATACATTTATAATTCATATAAATATAAATACACGTTTTTTCTGGGTAATATGAAAGCCTCGTCGAGAGCCATTTCAGTTTATAAAATATTATTGATAGAATTATTAGAATTTAATTGAAAGTAAACTTTTTCTGCTTTTATAGTTAATTATGTAGCAGCAGTGGTCCTGGATTTAGTCCGACCAATTTTCGGTGGTATCTTCGAAAAGGTCACCATTTATGGCAATACCAAAGTCAGATACATACCGCATCTTGTAAGACATTTCTCCAAGGCGAACCTCCCAGCATGGTATGGTGGAAGCAAAGATTTCAGACCACTCCGAGTGTATGGGTAATCCAAGGTTCGGGTTGCTGGAGGTTTCATAATCCGAATGATTTCTAAAGACAGAAAAATAATTCCAGCGTGTCAAAGCCTGGACACTTGAGGCTTCCCCACCGATTCAATTCCGTATTTGTTCAACAAATGTTTATATTTATTTTTATATTTATTTACACAAGTTTAAGTTTTGTATTGCTCCCTTATGGGATGAATGTACAGTATCTGGAGAAAATACAGTTTGTTATTTTTGTACTTATCACTTATCGGTGACTCTGTTTATTTCCGGAACTGATTATGAATAATTCCAGGATGACACCGGCTAAGATTTTATTTCTTGCCCACAAACAAAGGAAGCATTTATTATTCCATGATATTTCCGCGTATCTATATCATTTCCAGTATTTTTCTATAGAAGTTTTCCTCACGCGTGGTTGCATGGTTGCATGTCATGACTGCAGTTTAAATTAATAGCCAATTAAAACCAACTAACAATTAGATAGATTTGAATGCCATTTGGAATATTTACACAAACTCAGGGAATAACGTATGTCTTCAAGAGTTTTATTCTTTAGTTTCCTTCTTGCAGTGAAATTGAAGCTAACATGTAATTTCGCCTTGGACGATCCGATTTATCCCTTTTCTTGGACGAAATCTGTATCAATGCATTTTTGCTGCTTTGTACAGATGTTGCACCTTACACCTTTACATAACCGAAAAAACTTCACAAACCTCTGCACGCGTCATTTTTTTCCCAGTAACTCCAGATTAAACTATAAAGGAAACAGGTTAAAACTCTGGATGGGGGAAACCGGCCCAGGGAGATTCCTGTGTAAAATGCATAGTAAAAATGGTAAAAAAAAAATCCTCTTACGTAAATCGATGTCTTATAGGATTATCAAATAATCCTGAAGACCAGTCATTCCCCTTCCAGAATCTTTTTATAGGACCTGCATATGCTAATACCTATGTGGTTCTGCCAATAAAAATAGAATTCAAAGTTGTTTGATGGACGTAATTTGTGTCTCTCTCTCTACAAGATTGGAATATTAAAATGGTAAAAACAGTCCATAAAAATTTTTTTCGTCATTTTATTTGTTGTACCCGTGTGCTATAATTACTTTGTGGGAGATGAGCTTTGTTGCCAGCTTATGTATGTAGATACGATTTATTTTAATCTCCGTCAAACTAAAAGAAACAAAGGAAATGCAAATGCGCAAAGACTTGTCTGCATATCAAAATGATTCAGACAGTAGAAATAATAATAACCCAACGAATCGAATCTTTTTCTGTAAATAAAAAAAAAAAACTTACCTTTTTATCCTCAAAAAAACCTGTATGACCTTGAGTACAAATTACCCCTTATTTAAATTCGCTTCAGCTGACTCGACCAACAAATATTGACTTGAGTTAATCCTCCATATCCCCAAGTAATAATATCGTTCTCACGTCAATGACTGGTTTTTTGCCATCTCCAGAAAGTTTTATGCATTCTTCCCAGAATATGGTCAAGGGGAAATTCTTCCGTCATCTCCTGCATCAACAATTATCATTCATTAGTACAAAAAACAAGCAAATCATGTTCTTCTGATAAGTATAAAATTTGTTGGGATGTCTATTCCAGCTTTTAATGTTGAATTTGGTCATGAAGGAAGAAGTTGCAAAAGTGGTGTAAAAATATTTGTGTTGATTATATAAAAGGAACTAAGAAAGCCTATAGCAAATATGAATTTAATTTATTTAACAATTTTTTTATTCCTAAATATTTCCTCGGGTTGGGGAGTGGAAGATTCCGAGCCGGGATTTCGTGTCCTGGCCAAATCGAATATCGATGATTCGCCTCCAACAAGCAAACAAAATTCGGGTCGGGGCCGTGCTATTGGCGGAGTGACCAAGGAAGATCGACAGCAACAAAATATGTTGGTGCTAGCTACCAAAGAAGCTTTGAAGGGCTCCAATTTTACCCAAGTTAAATCTGTAAGTGCCGTTTCATTGTGAGAACAATTTATTTCCATTTAAATTTCAAACCAGTTTATTTTCGTTTAAATGTCAAACCAATTTACTTCCGTTTAAATTTCAAACCAGTTTATTTTCGTTTAAATGTCAAAGCAATTTATTTCCGTTTACATATCAAAACAATATATTTCCGTGTAAATGCCCAAGCAATTTATTTCCGTTTAAATGTCAAAAAAATTTACTTCCGTTTAAATTTCAAAGCAATTTATTTCCGTGCAAATGGCAAAACAATTTATATCTGTTTAAATGGCATAGAAATTTAATTTCCGCTAAAATTTACGGATTCCATTAAAGCCACTTTGGAGATAAAATTTTCCGTGTAAATTTTTGATATTTTAATGATTAATTTTGCACTGAAATTGTGCAGGCAACCTATGCGGATTTGACCAACGACCTGGAAACCTGGGAGCCTCCAGCAGAACTGAAGGCAGCTTTTCCGTATTATCATTCTGGTTACGACGACGAAGATAGACCAAGTAAGACATCTAATTACTAATATTTTTCTTTCAAAGTGCCCTATTAAAAAAGTACATTTTACTAATTTTTATCGAAATTCACCTTAATAAATGTTTGGATATTTTTTCTAGTTTGGATCAGTGAATTAGGAAGGTACAACCTCCGGAAAATTGTTGATGGAGGTGGTGTGCCCCTGGAGAACATGGAAAAGTATGCGACTCAAGCTGCGTATTTCATTTTGAAGAGGTAGGTGAAATTTCAACCAATCTAATTTTATTTGCGACGAACTTAATTTTATTCTGTATTTTTTCGTAACTTGTTTTTTAAATTTGACGGTAAATCTTTATTTTTAGCATAAATGAGCGGAGCACACCTGAAAGGCCCGTGACCGAAGGGATGTTTTTGGTGGACATGGAAGGCTTAGAATTTAGTCAGTTTACCTCGATACCGAGTAAGTCAATACTAGCAACAATGTTAAATTCTTATTTTATTATTTGCTTGATTTAAAAAGCACCAAAACTTGAGCAAAAAGCTCAAGAGTTGATCAAAACAGTGTTATGAAATGGAAATAATTCAAATGTATTCTATTAAAATTGAATTGTACAGTTTTTGAATTGATGTAATACAAATTCGTTTTTCTGCAGCTCTCCGGAAAGTTTTGAATCTGTGTCAGAAATTTTCGGCCCTCATCATTAATCACATTGGAATCAGTACCCTGATAAATGGTAGGAAACAGCTATGCGTTTATTTTTTTTTATTGCTTATTGTATTCTCCATAGAAAAGATAAAGATTTTTTCCATTATTTAATATTTAAAAAAAATTTTTTTGTAGCAAACTACTGGGGCGAGACATTTATCACCATGCTCCGTCCCTTGTTGGGTCGCGCTGGAGAGAGAGTAGAGATTTATGGGACGAGGAAAGATCGCTGGCTTCCCGTTCTGAACCGAAGATTTCCTCCAGAATCCCTCCCGGAATGGTACGGCGGAATAAAGAATTTCAAACCCGTTCAAGTATATGGATAAATAGTTAAATATAGGCTTTAGTAATACATTTTAATACGAATTAAAATCTTATTTGTGAGTCAATTAATTTTTTATGCAGTATTACAATACATAAAATCACAGTTTTATTGATGGTACAAAATAAATTGTCAGACGCTGATGGCATCACTGCTTAATACGAATATTTTCACACCTAATATGCTTCTTTTATCAGGTGCATCAATCAATCCGATTTCATGACTTTCCAGTGTTTTGGTTCGCGTTAATTTTTATTTGCTCTTCATTTTTACGTATATTTACATATATTTTAATTTTATATAATATAATATCTGGGCGGGAAAAAATGTCTCCTGACAAACTGGTGCGAAATGTTATAATTTATTTTTATCATATGCGATATCTGCATTGCCGATGAGGCCATCCGTTTTGTAGCTTGGAGCAAGTACCAATTGGTGGTGTCCGATTTTCTTCGATATATTCAACCTCGATCAGTTTAGAACAGTCTTGAAAACCATGTTCTGCATAATAAACATAATTTCAGTAAAGAAATTGACCTCTACTTCTCTGATATGCTGCTCAAGGTAATTAAAAGGGGCAAATCCGTACAGTTACCATAGATAACGGCATATTTATGTACCTCCAAACTCTCCAGGAAATTCGCCTGGGAAAATTAAGGACACTGTCAAGTCCGGGAGGCTTTCTTGGACCATCTTTGCCACCGAATTTGTCAACATCGGCTTCTCTCGGATGTACCAATTATCCTTGTCAGCGCCTTTATTTCTCCAAAACTGCCGGCTTTCCTTCCGATGGTTGAAGAATTCATCCTTCTTTTCTCCATCGTTCCAACATTCCTCCCCGTAGCAGTCGCAAGCACAATATATTCGGAGGTGTTTTAAATCTGCGCATCCAGCATCATAGCAATATTGTAGGATGTCATTAAATGATAATTACACTGCTTAAAATTGTGACTAAACTCAATTTACATTACTTTTCATTCGGAAGATTCCCTTTCCTTCCTTTTGAATTTGATTCCCGTCCACTTGTTTTCCTGCAGCTACATCCGCCGCCCCGGAAGTTCCACAAAAGAATAGGGAATCGAGCCCATAAGATGAAAAAATTTGATTGTCAAAATCTGGTGGATCAAATTTTGTGACATCGTGGCCGTTCTCAAGCCCTCGACTGATGCTATCGCCCCAAGACCGGAGTTCGTCCAGGAATTGATGGAGAGGACACCATAATTCGATCGTTTCCACCGATTCCGGGAGATCCCAAATCCAATCGGGGAAGCTCTTCTTCCACGTATAAAGGATGCCGACGGTGTGAAGACCCGGGAAAATTTTTGGCATCATATCTTGCACCCATGATAATGTGTAATTTTCGGTGCGCTGAAATACAACAACCTCCACCGCCGGCAAAGTGTGTTGGAGACTTTGTAGTGCCATACCATTTGCGGAGCCCCCGACAATTTTTCTTAATCGGGGACAATCGTCACCATTGATTGAATTCAGTATTTTATTGCAGCAGCGTGGGCACACATAATCCGTGTCAAGGTACAAGATTTCCAGTTTGGGTAGTTGAGGAATAGGAGATTTAAAGAAATTGTTATAAACACAATCGCAAAAATAAGATGCCAGAAGACGGAGCTCAATGATATTGTCCTTGCTGCTGTTGATGATTTTTGAAGCGGCCCGAAAAAATATTTCTTCCTGCCAGTCAGTCAAATATTGAACGGGGTTGGTCATTTTGAAACAGATGGTGAGTCTCCTCGTCGTTGGTGGATGATCCTCAAAATATCTCCACCTTTCCCAAGGGGCATTTGGGTACTGGGATTGCAAAATGAAATCTTCTGTTACTACCGACTGTATTAATGGTGGATGGATAAGGAGATGCCACCACTGTTTCCATTTGTCCGTGTGAAAATACTCCAAATTTGGCACAGCCTCCAACAAATCCCTTACAGCAAGGCCCTCACGATCATTTGGAGAGCCTGAAGAATGGCACCAGTCATTGACCTCGCCTTTAATCTCCACTCGCCTTATGCCAGACAGCAATGTCCTGGGACAAATTTCGTTTGCTTCCGTTGCTGTTTCTGGATTGACATTGGAGTTCCGGATGTTATCCTGATCACCTTCATTAGCGTTTTCCTTCTCAGCCGAATCAGGATCTTCTCCATCATCGTCACTCTCTTCATCGGCAACGCTGTCATCGTCACCAGAAGACCCGGCAGAAGATACTTTGTACGTGTACGGGGCGCACCAAATGCGTAATGTCTTCACACTTGTCAAATGTGACAGCAATCGTGCCACATCTCGAGTTAGAAACTTGTGGGTGTAGTCGCTCTCCATCACAATGTGGACGGTGTCAATTTTGGGACGGATAAATTGCAAAAATTTCTGTAAGGGCTTGTTCTTGTCCAACCCATTCCATGTGAATATAAAACCCGTGTGAACCAGAAGAGCACTGAAAGGAATGCAGTCTTCCCGATCTTCGTACCAGTCCAAGAAGAACACGTGAAATTTGATGTTCGCAATACAGGATTTGGCCATAAATTTACTCGCCACACGGTAACAGGTGCGATTCAGTCTGTGGAGCGTTTTTAGGTCCTTTATTCGTAAGTATGGCGCAATTTGATCCAAGATCTAGGGTGTTAACATATTAAAATGGTCAAATTTAGTGTGTGGTACAAAGCCAAATTTGAGCTATAGTTATTTTTGGTTCAAAGTTTGCCTTAAATAACATGGGTTTATTTGCACGTACTAATTCGTTCGAGAATACTGCATCGGCTACTGAGGAGTGATCAGCGTCCTCTGGTGGCTGTGTTTTGTCTTCGGAATGCATCGTTGAGTTGTCATGCAGGATTCTGAAAAAAATAAAAATAAAACTGAATGACTGTACTAATACTGCACAATTTACTGGCTCATGGAATGTTTGGCCATGTTGACCTTCACACAAGGCAGCTGCGAGCTCCAGCTGAACATTCTTAATTGATGTCGGATAAATCTGTAGGAATATTATGTATATAAAAAGCTTTGTAAATCTCTTTGTAAAAGTGTACACAGTTGCTTTGCATACAGATTTTGTATGCAATAACATGCCTCGGATATCAAGTTACAGCGCTCGGATGCCAAACCAATTTTTCCAGGTGAATATACGACAGAATAATAAGAATCCATTAACAATTCACAATCCAAAAAGGATGAGATTACGTTGAGAATTTGAACACAAAGCTCTACAAAAATAAAACTTACCTGTTTTGGTTTGCGAAGTTAGTAGAATATTTGGGATCGGCCGTAGATAAAGAAATTCCCTCGTGTTTATTCCTGTTTATTGTTCCCGCTAGCCCGGTATTACGTCTTGTCCTTGATTATTATTCGAATGACAATGCAGGGCTGGCAAATAAGTGAAGTTGTTGCAAGCACTATCTATTACAGGCACAGATAATGAGTTGAAAACGGAATGTGTCTATATGTCTGTCTATATGCTGAAGACAATTTTTGAAGTTCCTGAAATTAGTATGAAAATGTGCCTTTAGATTTGAGAGTGCTTTCATTTAAATGGGAATTTGCTGGACTCCGTGGACTCATATGATTAAACGTTGAACGTATCAGGCTACAGGGCGTATGCTTAAACCAGTGTTTATCATCGATTTTTTTTTGCTAGGACTCCTACACGTTAAAAACGATTTCGTGGACTTGTTTATGAGGTTATGAGTGAAAGTTTATATTCAAATGAGTCACAAATATGCACATGCACATTTATATGCAGTATTCACCTGGAATGCATACTATTACCATTCTAGTAGTAGGGGAGATTTAGTGAAGGTATATACATACATACATATATTTACTATATGTAAGCAGGCACTTTACTTGTGCGAATTTACAACATATGCGCAGTGCAGAAACGGTTGTGTGTTCATGGCAATACGGCATATGGATAAGTGAATAAGTATAGTGTGTGATACCAAATAGGAGATTACACGTACCGGCGCTGGCGCTCCCGACAGCCACACTTTGTTTATAGTGTGGGGGAAAAAAAGGTGAAACGTTGTGCTTTATGCCTATCCATTTAATTATGGATTAAGGGGGAAATGCCCCATCTCGACCCGACAATTTGTCCCAGCTATAGCGCATTTTCCTCGACGAATACAAGATTTTTTCTGTAAATTGTTTTCTAAACAAATGACAGGAAGCACGCACGCTAAACAGCAAAAGCTAAACGAATTCACCGGACAAATTCTGTATTCTCATTTCCTCTGAATTTTGGTCAGGTATAGCCAATTTTGCTTGTGAGAAAATTTCCCATAAATTTCTGGTACAATTAGCCACTTGTGCTTTTTAGCGTTAGTGCTGTTAGTCCCAAATGACCCTTAATGATGATGATTAGTGATTCTTCTATATTTATTTATGCATAATATGTTGGTATGCATAATTATACGTACATATTATAAGATTAGTGATCATTCACATGATTACTCTCTTGTCATCCTTCACATCATCACTCTCATGTGAGATGATAGGGCATTTTGTCTTTATGACAATGTATAGTGATGCAATAGTCACGCAATGCCGAACCGGATGTTATCTTAAAACATCCGGCAAGATCTATCAATAACCAGGAAGATGTTTGCTAAGCCAAAGATGTGAATGGAGATTGAGAGATCAGTCTTTGTTAATCTTTTCACATAAAACGTGTTCGTTCTATTTATTGTACCTTTGTGCACATAAATACATACGCATCATGTAGATAGGAGTTTCCGATTAAGGGCCAGGAAACTCCCGGTGAAATCTTGAGCAAGCCCCTAGGACGGGATC
>JAQGBT010008080.1:0-10216 GCA_034698585.1 Disparrhopalites patrizii
CAATGCAAACGTTATAAAAATGAAGCATGAGCTTACGATTGACGAAAAACTGCTTCATTAAATCATTAACAATTAACATCATCAAATCCAGTCAATGCTTACCTTTGACACAATTTCTCCGAAACCTGTTGTGATACTGCAAATAATCTTCTTGGAATCAATTCCCAACGACATGAGCTTTTCCAGTACCCAATCTTTCTAGGTTGCAACTTCGAAATGACCCGAAACAAACTCGTCGTTGAACTCATTTTAATTAACTACTACTGAACTGAAGGAACTGACGAACAAAATACCGCAACGTTTTCTTTATTTTTTTGTTTTTGATGAAAGAATGGCGGAAAGCGGAAATGGGAAAATATGACTGTTTTGAGTTTTACAGTCTATTTTGACACAATTTTCAAGGTAGTACGTACTTAGCTAGGCTAAGTTAGCACAGCAGATAGCCCGTAGACGTATAATTAGGGTCGTGTCGTGACCTCGTGACCCAAGAACGACCGACGACAACGACCAACAAAAATTCACACACGAGGAAGTTGAGCTCCTGCGCGAAGTCGCACCGTACTGCAAGGATAGCTGTGTGTGAATCTAACTTCTTATAAATATGAGTTCTGAGTTCTGATCGTATAAGCATATTGTGAATTTCTAAACGATAAGTTGGCCTTAAAGTGGCAAAATTGTCTGGTAATTCAAAAATTCTTTTCCTAATTATAATTAATAATTATCATTATCATTAGGATTTAAAATAATCGTATTTAGTGCTGCTGCTGCTACTGCTACTGTTTGTAAAGACGTACATACAGCCAGAGATGGCCAAAATACATCGTATTCACAATTAATGCATGTATTTAACCTAGCTACGTATTTTAAACACATTTTTTGTATTTTGCAATGGTATTTTCAAATCTAGGTATTTTCTACATGTATTTTGTAATTTATATCTAAACACACGGGATTTTTAGGAAGAATTTTGTTGTAATTTCGTAATTTGTAACTTGAAAGTGCGCGAAGGGAAAATACAATCGTAATTTTTTGATTGCGCAATTGCGCTCTAAAATATAAAATGTAGAATTGAACGCATATATGATACGTATTTTAAATACATTTATTTGGATTTTGTATTCAAAAATTCAAAATACGCATGTTAAATGTAACTCTTGGTATTTTGTAATTAAAATACGTATTTAAATTACCTTACTAACTACAGTGGAGTCTCGTTATAACAACACCCAGCGGAACAAGAAATTTTGCTGTTGTAACGAAATTTTTGTCTGATGCTGTTATATAGTAAACGAAAACATGCTTTCCAATACCAGCGGCGACGATTTTTATAACGATTTTTTAACATTATGCTGTTATATAGAATGTTGTTATAAAGAGACTCCACTGTACTAATGATGTACTACTCTACTACTGATGTATTTTGTTTGTATTTTGTGTTCGACTCAAAATGTCAAAATACGTACAATTGTATTTTGTAATTTGTAATTAAATACTTGGAGAGATGGAGAGAATGTAATTGATAATTTTAATTTATAAGCAGACATCCGAATCGGTATTCGAATTCAAATCGGAATTATATTCATATTTGTCAGTATTTTAATCGGAATAAGTATCCGTATTTTTGTTCGAAAAATATTTTAATTGGAATTTATAATTACAAATGCATTCGAAATGCAAATTCATATTTAAAAGTTGCCATTTGGATTCGGATACTTTAATGGTATCCGAAAAATCCTTCATCATATTGCTAATTCCCGCCTTCGGGCAAGCTTTTTTTTTGCAAAATCAAGGTATTGTAACAATGCATTTTTCAATTGGCAGTAATATAACCATTTCGTCCGTAAAATCATCGATTTTTGCAAAATCAGAGTTGCGGAAGTCAATTTACAATTTTGCGTATTTTAAGCTACAAAATTACAAATAACGCCTGCAAATGCACTGTAAATAAATTTTTAAAAGTATTCCAATGCGTATTTGAATACGTATTCATATGTCTGAGGTCTGAGTATTAGAATAACATTGTATTGGAATTAGAATTTATATTTTTAGATACAGTGGAGGATCTTCATAACAGCACCCCCTATAACAGCCTGTTTCTTAATAACGTCAGGAAATTCGCCGCACCTTGTACATGGAATACATATTAATTGTGTTCTCTACAACAGCATTACTTTTATAACAGCAAAATTTTGGGTTCTCTTGGACGCTGTTATAGAGAGACTCCACTGCATCCGAAATTTACATTTGTATTCATAATAACGAAAAACACATAGGTATTTTAATTCGAATTTAAATTCATGTTTTTTCGGATGTCTTTCCTTGTTCATAATTAAAATCTCCGAGTGTCTTGTTGTATTTTGTAATTTGTACATTGGAGTCTCTATATAACAACTCTGAAGGCAAGGGAAAAAATATTGTTACAGGTAAATGTTATATAGATCATTATTTATACACCTTACATGTATACGAAGGGCTGGAAAAATAATATTGTTACAGAGAAATGTTTTTACAAAGAGACTTGTTATAGAGAGACTCCACTGTATATGTACATACATATTTGGAACTAAATTATTTTGGCCGTCTCCGCATACAGCACAACAGGACATCCAGGATACACGACAAATGACTATCAATGACCATTTATTCATGGATGTTTTACCCCGCAAAAATAATCCGCATTTTCAAGCCTTCATTTATTGGTTCTATAAGTTAAGAATAAAATGAGAATTAAACTAATTCAAGTATAATTAAACTACTTCAAGTATAATTAAAGTACTTCAGTCCAGCCAAGTCTGAGATGCGACGTCCTTCGTAGATAGGACAGACGGGGCAATGGAAGACTCCACAGGCTCCTGGATCTGCCGTATAAAAGTGTTCCGATGGCCCACCGTCTGCGCCCCGCCCGGCCCCATCACGGAATCCGAGGGCAAAGGATGTCTGGGGATGACCTCCACGGCCGACTCCGAGACCTCCTGAACCCCCGGGATGGCCGTGACCTGCTCCGTCTCCGGGATATGATGCTTCTCCGCCGCCGGCTTCAAAGTCTCCGCCCCCAACTCGCTCCCATGAACCTCCACGCTCTGGGTCATCCCCACGGGGAGTTCACTGGGCTTCTCCAAATCCCTCGTCCCGCTCAAATCCACGACCTTCTCCGCACTTTTGGCCGTTTCCGCCGCCGGGGCGCTCGTCCGGGTCGTGGAGGTGGCGATGTCGTGCGTGGAGGGCTGGGCTTGGACCCAGGGGTCAAGCCAGAGCTCGTCCACGGGCTTCCTCTTGGCGGGGTAGGGCTCCAGCAGCATGAGGAGGAACCTTTTGACGTCCTCCGAGAGGATCTCCTTGAGCTTCGTCCGGATCCGCCAGCCCTTGGTCATCTGGGCCTCGTAGAGCTTCTTCAGGTTGGAGTCGTCGAAGGGCATGGCCTTGTTGAGCATGATGTAGAGGACCACGCCCAGGGACCAGAGGTCCGCCTTCTTGCAGTCGTACATGGACCCCTTGATGATCTCCGGGGGGGCGTAGGAGACGGAGCCGCAGAAGGTGTCCGACTTCACCGGCTTCCCATCCGCGTCCACCGTGTAGCGGGCAAAGCCGAAGTCCGTTATTTTGATGTTGTAGGCCGCTGTAAGGAGGAGATTCTCGCATTTCATGTCCCGGTGGGCGATGTTCTGGTCGTGCAAGTACTTGAGGCCTGAGGACAGCCAGGAGATCCAGAAATTTCGTTATCATCATGATTTGAGGCAATTTTGTATTACAGAGATGACCAAAATATGTACAGTGAACTCTCTCTATAACAACTCTCCTTATAAAAACTTTTTCTCTTACAACTTTATTTTTCAGCCCTTCGTATATGTAGTGTACATACTAAATGTTCCATACAACAACTTTTCTATATAACATCCATTTTGGCCCTTCCCTTCAGGGTTGTTATGGCGAGAGTCCACTGTATATCGCAAGGAATGACGTTGCAAAAAATATGAATTAAAATTCGAATTAAAGTACGTGTGTTTCATAACTATGAATACTGTGGACTATCCCTATACGGGCCCTCCCTATAAGAGCACCTACATTATAACAGCAGTGCTGAATCCCCCTACAGCTTTACCATGCAAAGCGCGCTCTCTATAAGAGCACTCCCTATAACAGGAGTTACTCTATAGCAGCTGGGCATTTTCTTCCTGTCTCACAATCCTCTCACTATAACAGCAATTTCTCCCTATAAGAGCATTAGCGCCCAAGTCAGCTATCCCTTCAACATTAACGTTTTCTCTATAACAACACGGGAACTCTAAACCAGCACAATTTCTTTCTTTTCTCACTGAAATGTAAATATTTACGCCCAATTGTGTGAATATTGTTAGAATTTGGAAAATTATGGAAGTTAAGAATGAAAACATTAATTAATTATTATTAATATTAAATAATTCTCTATACCAGCCACCGTTATAGGAGCACTTTGTCTGGTGCAGATAGGGTGCTGCTATAGTGAGAGTCGGCTGTATTTGAAATACGAAGTTAAATCACATTTCTGTATTTTGTAATTGTATTTTCAAATACCGATATTTTCTACATTTATTTTCTAATTTGTACTTAAATACAGGGTTTTTTTGGAAGTATTTTGCTGTATTTTTTTGAATTTAAAAGTGCACCAAGGCAAAGTAAAATTCGTACAATTTTTGATTCCGCTCTCAAATACAATAATACAAATGAACGCGCATGATACGTAATTTTAAATACATTTATGTAAATACAGTAGACTCTCTATAACAAGCCTCCCTATAACGGTTTTCGCAGTATTACGGTGCTCACAAACCCTCCCGAGAGACTTACTACAGTAAATTCACTCTGGATAAAAGTAAAAGTTTTCTCTATATATCACAGTTTTTTCTCGATAACGGGGAAGCTTTGAATTCCCCGCCATTCAGCCTCTCTTGCTATAACGGTTTTAGGCCACGCCTTCGCATACTTCTCTCTCTATATCGGTTTTTGCACTATAGCTTTGAATCCCCCACCGTTTAGCCTTCTTCTCTATAGCGGCTTTAGGCCAGATCTTCGCATATTTCTCTGGCTGTCTGGCTCTGGCTAAGCCGCTAAGCCGGTTTTTCTTTTTGAATCCCCCGCCATCTAATGCTTTTCTCTTTAACGATCTTGTATATTATTTCTTATACAGGTTATTTTCCAAAACGGTTGAATGTAGACGCTTTTTGCTCAACCGTGATACAGTGGAGTCTCTCTTTAACAAGTCTCTTTATAACAACATTTCTCTGTAACAACATTATTTTTTCCGCCCTTCGTACATGTAAGGTACATAATTTATATTCGATATAACAACATTTTCCTGTAACAATATTTTTCGCACTTCCCTTCAGCGTTGTTCTATAGAGAATCCACTGTAGAGAGATTCGACTGCACACGAGATTTTTTGGGAGTATTTTACTGTAATTTGTAACTTAAAAGTGCACCGAGGCAAAATAGAATTTGTAATTTGTTGATTGTGCTCTAAAATTCAAAATGAAGACATTTGATACGTGTTTTAAAGGCATTTGTTTGAATTCTGTATTTAAAACACGTATTTTAAATGTAATTATTTGTAATTTGTAATTAAAATACGTATTTAAATACATTACTATTACTAGCTACGAACGTATTTTGTAATTTGTATTTTGTGTTCGACATTAAATACATACAATTGTACTTTGTAATTTGTAACTAAATACTGGGGGAGCAGCCGAATGTAATTGATCATTTGTAATTAAAATCTCGGAGTGTATTTGTATTTTGTAATTACTATTTGGAATTTGGAACTGCAGTATTTTGGCCATCTCTGCTTGTACATTCTAAGGTTTTTTTTTTTACCTTTAAGAATTTGACCGAACCAAATCCGAGCCTGGCGCTCCTTAATGGGCCCATTGGTCCGGATGAATTCCAACATATCCCCATTTTCGGCGTACTGCATGAAGATATAGTACTTCTGCTTCCGTTGCAAAATGCTATGAACCCGAATGATGTACTGGTGGACGCACTTGCTCATAATCTCCACCTCCCGGGGGAAGAATTTCCGGAGGAAGTCTTTGGGAGCCAGGCCGCCATTAATTAATTTACACGCCAACTTCTGCTTCTTCCCCGCTTTCGTGTCCTCGTATTCGGCCAGGTAGACCTTCACACAAAATTTTCATTTACGCCCAAAACGTTATAGATTAGACAATTATTAATTAATTATTAAATTATTATCCATTTGGATTGGACCAATTGCAATTGGGGCGAAATTTGGGGTTCGGATTCTACCTTAGCGTAAGATCCCTCTCCGAGAAGTTTGCCCAAGGTGTAGCCTCGCTTCTTGAGAATCTTTTCCTGGGAAGAACTTTTGGGCGTGCTGGACTCGGAATTCTTCCGGGATTTGGTACTTGGCATGGCACTTGTTTAGAGGCATCCTCAATGGGGGGAAAAGGGAACGGGTAAAATCCACGCGGGAGACAACTCAAGATTATCAATTATAACCAATTCACATGGGAAGAGTAACAGCGGTCACGCTCCGAGAGCTCAATCATTCCCATATCCGAAAAATCCGAATCCGATGCAAGTTATCAAGTTACCCGATGACTCTTCTGGGTTTTCTGGGTAGTGCAGAAATAGTAATGGTGATTTGACTGGCACTGTTGCTTTTGTGGGCATTATTATTTGGGGATTCGTCGGGGAGAAAGAAATTGACCTGGATTCTATTTTCTATTTCTATTCTATTCTATTGGAAAATTGGAACTTCTAAGTTAGAATCTAACATCTAACATAACTATATACAAATATACATAGAAACATACGTACCTCCAACAATTTATGGGTAATTGGGATAGGTGTCCGTAGTCGGTATTGGGTTCAATTGTTACTGGGTATTAGAATGTTTTTATTTTTTATTGTTACTGTTACCCAGTTACAATTACCCAGTGGCTTCATGTAATGAAATGATGTAAAACGTATCAATAATTAATAATATTAATAAATTAGTACGTAATTAGTAATTATTATTTTGCTCTTTAATCTTTTTTCGCAAGTTCATTAATGTTCATATGAGATGCTATACATATATAAATTATATTATATTTATATTATATATATATATATATATATATAATATTCCTATTACCTATCCTTATTTCTTATTATAATAAAAATTAATAACATTGTATTATTAGTATTTTGCATATAATAATTTATATTTTTATGTATTTATATTTAGTATGTATTTGTATTGTATAATATACATATAATGCAGACACATACAATCCATATTATGTACAATATTCCTTAAAATTAATTAAGACTCTATTCATCATATGTAATATAGTTATTAATTATTCATTGTACATACATAGGTAATCCACATCTATCAACGACGCGACGAAAAAACGAAACGGCGACCTCAAGGTCAACTCTTTACTCTTTACTCTCACTCTCTGTCTCTCAAACTTTCAACCTCTCATTTTATCGAAGAATCAAGAAAAGAATTTATATTAATTATATTACAAAAAGCAGTCAATCAGTTCTCAAATAATACTTGTTGAAATGCTATGCCATTTGTATTTACTATTATTGTTGCATTTGTATTTTGTAATTCCACTATGTACACATAATATGTGTATTATTGTTAGTTACAAATTGAAAATAATAGGAACGAGAAATTCGACGCCTTTGTACTACGGTCCTTCGTCCGTGAGGTCATTGTCCCGTGTCCATAATTAATAATAATAAAAATCATGACGTATTATTGTATGTATTACGTAATCCGTAATCCGAATCCGTAATCCCGGGATTATAATCCGGGATTGACAATACCCTGATTGTAATATACTTTCGGCAGGGTTAAATTCCTGGAATTTAGACCATTGTATTTCGCTCTTCTCATGGAGACTACAATAGGACGTGTGGGGCTATAACATGAAAACTGGGAAACTGACATGACACAAATGAGTTGGGTGGAGATTTGCTTTTTGCTGTGAATAAGTACAGTACTAATTTGGTCCTTCTAGTCCTTTTAAGTCGACTCCCTCTATAACAGCACCCTATCTGCACCAGAAAAAGTGCTCTCATAACGAACTGCTGGTATCGGGAATTAGCTTAAAAATATCAATAGTAATTAATTAAATTTTCAGGCTTAACTTCCATAATTTTCCTAATTCTAGCAATATTTACACAATTGGGCGTAAATATTTAGATTTTAGTGAGAAAAGAAAGAAATTGTGCTGGTATAGCGTTCCGGGGCTGTTATAGAGAACAAGTTAATGTTGAAGGGATGCGCGGAAAGTAATGATCCGTGTATTTGGGTTCTCTTACGGGATAGGTTGTTTTGTGCATGTATTTTTAAAAGCCAGCACCAAAGGTGAGACCATTATAAGCAAGGAGATCCATCCAGGTAGTTAAATGTCTGGAAGTAGAACAAGATTAAAAATAGCAATTCAACAACTACCGTTATGAGCACATCAGGGCGTCTGTGTATTATTCAGGGAATACCACAACCCTTTAATGTATGGTTTTTCAGTTCCATCATATGCAGGGTTCGGAAGCAAAAGGAGATAAGTCCACCATACCAAATTTTGGAGGAGAAGCAAAAAATCATTTTAGATTTAAAAAACCTTTTATTTTTAGATTTTTAAATTTAAATTTTAAATTTTAGATAAATATAATATACTACAAAATTCAATACTGCAAAATTCAGAGAATATTTGTTTTGATAAATTAAGAGCTTGTATAGGTGTTTCTTTATGGATGTGCTCCAAAATTCATCGGCCATATTTGTCTTACGGCGAATTTAAGAAATTCAATATGGTGGACTTTGAACCTTTTGCACAAGAAAAACCATCTTTCCGAGGTTTTTCCAACAGAAACAAACCAAACTAGGACAAAATTGTAGCATCTTGACTATTTTCCCTTACCATTATAATAATTTCCCTAAACTTCCCGTTTTACTAATTTAATAAAAATTGAAAATTAAATGTTGCTCGGAAACGTTTTTCGGGGAAACCCTTATGGGTAAACCCATGTTACAATTTAGCCACCACGGGGTCCCCCCTTTTAAATTTTTTCAAATCTCCGAAAATTTTATATTCTTTTTTTTCTGGGTAGAGACGTCTAGTTTCAACATTGATTGCGAGAAAAATTAGCGAGACGATTATTGCAGGCATCTTACAGTGATAAAATACGTGTGTAGCGAAGAAAATTAAAATCTAAAAATTTCTCGAGATTTGAAAAAATGCAAAGGGGGGGACCCTGTGGTCAATAAATTTTAACATGGGATTTCCCATTAGGATTTGCCCGAAAAACCTTTTCGAGCAAAATGTAATTTCCAATATTTTTTTAAAATAGCAAAACGAGATTTCAAGGGAAATTCTTGATATGTCAAGGGAAAGTGGTCTAAGCGCTATTATAATACTCAAGTTTGGTGTGCCCTTTTGCTCCCCACGCACCGTGGATTTAACTTCTTTTGCACCTCAACCATTTTTGCGTACCGAATTTTTCACATTTTTTGTTGACACACTGAAAAAACTAAACGTATAGACAAAATTTTTCTGCGAAAACCCTGATTTTGAAAAAATTTTGGACTTATGTCCGTTTGCTTCCAAACCCTTCATATGTTGACTTCCTCCCCAAGGCTATTTTCCTGAGATTTGGGCTACCTTATAAAATGAACCCAACTTTTCAAAGATTGAGTTGACTCTTGCTTCGTGGAGTGAGAGCGTATCACGGAAAACTTCAATCTGTGGTGGTGTTAAAATTGCGGTGCAAATTCATTCTGAAAAAAAAACTGAAAAATTCGGAAAAATTCTGAAAAATTCGGAACAATTCGGAAAAATTTGGAAAAATTCGGAAAAATTTGGAAAAATTCGGAAAAATTTTGGAAAATTCGGAAAAATTCGGAAAAATTCGGGAAAATTCGGGAAAACTCGGAAAAATTCGGGAAAATCATTCATTCAGAAAAACGAAAATCAAAGTACAGAATCTAGCACAGCGGTGCCCAACCCTGTGACCGAGGTCACAAGTGCGCCCACACAGAGTTTTCAGTGCGCCCACGACCATGTTCGGGCACACCGAAAAATTGACGACTTTTCCGCAGAAAGTCTATACCGCTATACTAAAGAAATGTGATAAATACACTGTACAGTCGACTCTCTCTATAACAGTCCCCTGTATAACAGTACTCTCGTTATAACAGCAGCAAAAAATGCTCTCCTCA
>JAQGBT010008081.1:0-10216 GCA_034698585.1 Disparrhopalites patrizii
AATCACGCTCTGGAAAGTCTCCGATGGAAGCAATTTGCCTTTGGGCAGCCAATCAATGCCCTGGTCGATAGTGTACTAGAGGAACAATTAAATAATAATGAAAACAAATACATCAGTTAATGTTGCAGAATGTCAAGTATAGAGCAATTAGCATGGCTAAAATTCTAGTCTACTTTCTCAGCCAAATCTTCAACTTAAAATTCTCTGTTCTAAAAGCTAAATTAGTAAGCCTAATTTTCAATAGAATTTTGTAAGCTAAATTTATTAGCTTAATTTCGAAACTAAATTTTCAATCTAAACTTAAATCTGAATTGCTAAGCTGAATTTCTAAGCTAAATTTTTACAACTTTCAAAGCTAAATTTTTACAACTTTCAAAGCTAAATTTTTAAGATTTTCTATCCTAAATTTTCAAGATTTTCTATCCTAAATTTTCAACCTAAATAAATCCTAAATTTTTTAACCTAAATTCTTAAGTATTTATTCACATAGCTTTTGGTGGGTTACAAAATGGCGATTGATTAACAGCAAATTTGATGTAGTAATTAGTAATTACAAGAAAATGAATGGATTCTGATTCTTACATTGGGACAAGTAGTGTTGCTGCCGCCGTAGTCGGAAGGCAATTCATCGGGATCAATATTCTCCATCAGAGACGCCCGCCACTCCGCCGTGTTGGAGCCAAACACCTTTACTTTGGACAGAGTGTGACCCGTGAGGATGGGCTTGAAAAAGGCAAAGAGGATCTCAAAAATTTTGGGCGCTGTGTGAAAAAAAAATCCAAATAAATAAAAACCAATCCAGAACTCAGCAATGATAAGCCTCCAATAAATATAGTAAAACGTTACCATTTATAACGAAGGCAGCCTTCAATGTCTCGGGATAATTGGCTTCAAAAATCTTCATCACACTTAATTCTGCGGCAATTTCTGTGGAAAGAAGAGAAGTGGAAATGTTGTCATTCTCTGGGTGAAACTAATAATAATAAGTCTCCGTAGATAACAATGTTTTCCCTATTTGATTTTCCAGCACTTCGTATATACAATTTAGATAATTCATTCTCCTTATAACAACTTTTCCATGTAATAATCGTTGTTAGATTTTCTCTTCCGACTTCTTATGCAGAGAGTTCACTGAATTTATCATTTGTCACCGTTATCATTTGTTGAAATATTCACATAAAATAAACTGAAAGCACTCACTCTCTCGACAGACAATTTGCTTCATGGAGAAGCCTTCGAGATCATAGATGAGGACGAATTGGGTGATAGGATCCTTCCGAGACCGACTGTCCTGCTTCATCAGTGCTGTCCCTTGCTCCAGGAATTGAATCCAGAACCTCACAAAGTCCGAAGCGTGTCCTTGTTCCACAATCTGTCGGAGCTCCCACTTCCCATAGGGCTGCAGGCAAACTACAGGATTCCCGGTTATATTATTACTTTATTTGGGTTTGGGTCAAATAAAATGTACATATAACGGACTCCCTTATAACGGTTTTCTCTCTATAATGGTGGCAAAAAATGTTCCTTCAAGGCTTTCTCCAATTGCTTGCATTTGCATGCAATTTTCTGTTCACTCTAATGCTTTATCGCTATAACGGGGAAAATTTAAGAGAAACCGTTATAGAGAGACGACTGGGCATCCGAAAATTTCCTCTGATACAGTGAAAAAAAACATAAATTTGTGTTAACTACCAAGGAAATATTTTGACAGGAGAAAATTTTGCCACCGTAACAAAAAGAACCGTTGTTATTAATTAACTTAATTGTTAATTAAGTCTGTTATTTATTCGACTTTACCAAATGGAGAAAAACTAGTTGTAAACTGGCAGAGTTTGATATAAGCTGGTACAAAAATTAGGGAAGCATTTGCTGGGACAAAATCAAGAAAAATGCGGTGCTACTGATAGTATAAAATTGAGCAAAATACGGTGGTATAATATGGAGAAATACATACGCATACATATGTATGTTATATCCGGTACATAATACAAAAATCCGTTATAAATGGGTACATAATTTATGGTATATACTCGTCCATAGAAATGTGCGTTACACACACATATGATTGGAGAATCGCATTGTAGGGAGAAGGAGCTGTAATTTACGCTTGACTGCGTCCATGTAGCGGGCTACCTTCGTAATTTATTTAAAATGTTATTTGTTAATACAATAATTGTCCACTTACTGACGCAACCATCCTTATCCTTCCCACACACCTTCACCGGAAGTGCTTTGACCACATTCGGCGGGGCTTCCCACGTCTTGAGGATGGATTCGATCTTATTCTCTTGACGCCACTTCATTGCCTAATCATATTTATGGTAGTAATAATAAAAATAATATTTTTCCGTGTCTTTGTACACAAAACATTCTCCAAAGGTAGGGAATTGCACAGTGTTTCAGCCATATCCCAAATTACCCCCCCCACCTTTATTTACAAGCTTCATTTGCTACTTAATGAATGTACTCACTAACACACTGTGTACTTTTTTGTGCAACATTTCCGTCAAGGTAAACACATGAAAAGGGGAAAAAAAATAATAGCAAGGCAAGAAGGAAAAAAATAGAAAATAAAACCTTACCTTACGAATCATCTCTTCAGCCTTGTCCACATTCAGCTCTCGTGCTGCAAACAAATATAAAAAGGTTTTTGTGTGCTTGAGAGATTATTATTGGATGATGCCATGTAGCGTTTTTTTTCTTGGTTTGTGTGTGGAAAAAATTCTCGTGATTAATTTGTTTCCCTCCTTACGACAACATGAATTTGTTTAATCAACCTCAAATTTGAGGATTATTTCTCTCTCAATTTTATTCCTTTCGTCTCACTTTTCCTTCTTAGACGCTTATCTTCCAGGATACGCCAGCCATAAAAAAAATTTATAGGCTATGTTGGTGGTAAAAAAACAATAAAAGGTTGAAATTATTTTTTGCGTATTTTTCCTACAAAAAAACATTACCTTGATTCCGGCACGAGAGACACTTTTGCAAAACTTGAGGCGAGGTGAAAGATATTTCATTGGCAAAATAATGCTGAAATCATTTTTTTTATCTTGTAAGCAATCTGACCAAGAACATTTTAATATGTGAATAATTTTGGACAAAAAATAGTTTCATTACAATTTTATCCTGCACTAAATTCTGAAAGCCTTACATTTATTTTGTACTCGCAAATTTTTTTCCAAAAAATATAAATTATACATATCCTCTCTTCATAAATTTTGCCCACAAATGATCCTAGACAGGATTCATGTTTTATGGGAATTTTTTCCCCCAGAAGTGTGTTTGTGAAATTGTATTTGTCAGTTTGGTATTCATATTTGCCTTTACTGTTTTTGCGCTTAAATCATATTCTGCGACAAATTTTTCTCGAAAAATTGTTGTCTAACATCCGCCAAGAAATTTTTATTACGCCTTCAAAATTTCAAAAAATAATACGTGGTCCAGCTTTTTCACGAAAATTTCATAAAAATCTCATAAAAGTGGTTGCTATACAAAAAATACATTTAAAAATCTTCCATTTTCAAAAATTTACACTAGAACCTTTTTGCGCCTATAAGTTTTACACAGGAAGTGCAATTAATTTGCGAACACATAACCATACCTATTGCCAAAATTTGTCAACTACGAGTACAAATTTGCTATACAGCATAAACCACTAATTCTTTTGACCAGTAAAACAGGAAGAAGATACAGGAAAAAGCTCACCATCAGTAAATTTAGCGTAATTCCCAGTACAATTAGGCCCTTAAAAGGGAAGTCAAGGTGATGGCAAATGCATTAGTCCCGTTCATGACACGGTGACATGCAAGATTGCATATTATTTCTGACACAATCTTTATGCGTACATACATGAATACACATTAATATGCTGTTAAAAAGCATTTTCTAAAGAATTAATAACAATATTAATTGGCCTAACTGTCAGCGCTTAATTTGGAGCCTAACACATGCGTCATTCCATGTATGTACATACATTGGTTCAGGTATGGTACACTGGCTCCTTATGTAAACATAATAATAGGTCGTGCATATAATAATGATCTCTGTAAGGATAATATACATACAAGATTCTATATAGAAAAATGCACCAAGAAGTCGAACGGAAGTCACGGCAATCAAGATTACGTTCGTGCATATAAAATACATTGTAGCCAAGCGACCGGAAGAAAGACCAATAAAAGAGGACATGATGTGCACATTTATGTGGGAATTTGTATGAGCTGTGGGCCAATATGCACAATGCCTATATTATAGTTGTATAGGGCTATATTAAAAAAAAATTGTACCTCGAAGCCATCGCAAGAGACAAAGATCATGCTGTTGGTAGTTGTCCAAGTCACTGAGAAGGTCACAGATTTGGGTGCGGAACTGCAATGAGCACCAAAACAAAAACAAAAATATTAGAAAAGTGACTGGGCCTGTTCTAATGGGAAATAAAATATTACAGCTATATTACTACAGATTCTCCCATAGGAAATGTATGTTCGTGGATGAGCCGGAAATAGTTGTTAAAGGCCGTTCAATGGTTCCAGGAATGTTTTTTATGAATTCTTAGTTGATCAAGTCAAAGAAATGAAAACGAAATTTTGGGTATCTACTTTAAATTTTTTTATGAATGTACTTTTTCTATGTTTTTTTTTTAATTAATGGAGGGAAAGGGAAATTTCGAATTCTTCTGCACGATTGTGAGAATAATATAATTTGGTATATAATCAGGCAGATGTAGGTAGAAGTACGCCCATGGTGAATTAATATTCCATTGGAGAAAAACGGAAGAGCGGAAATGAGGTTCAGAATGGAAAAACATTCTTTGTGGAGATCACTTAAAGCTTTAGCCAAATCCATTCCTTCATTCTTTGAAGGAAAATACGGATTTCCCGGGTAATTTCCCTGGTAATTTCCGGCGGTGGGACCAGGGCGGAGAGAAATTTCCGGTGGAAAGAATAGGACTCAAAGGATATTTGAAATCCTCGTTTGTCTCCCTATAAAATGACTTTTAGGAATTTTTGAATTACGAGGCAAACAGAAGGTGCCAAAAATAGCACTGGCTTTATTTAAATTAAAGGGAAAATAGGGCTCCGCAACGTAGCTTGGGTAGTATTTTATTTAAAATGCTAAAAAAAAAACCATTTTGGACATCGTACCTAACTATTCAATTGCTGCTTCCCCGAATTTTTACGCATCTATGCATTCAATTTTAAATTGCCAAAACTGAAAATGTTTTGAAAAACCAATTTAAAGAAGTTAAAAAAATCTTACTAAATATAGAAATCTAAATTTCAACCACAATAAATGCTCATTTATCGCAAATTTATTTCGCGTTTTATATTTCGTTTCGTTTCGAAATACAATTTTAAAAAAATACAATTTTCAATAAAAATGACGTTTTGAAAGTTTCCAAGGAGAGTGACATTTAATTTATTATTGCAAACAAAGTCATGGGTGAAAAATTCATGGATGTTGTTTTTTGCAACCTTCTTCGTATATGAGATTTCTGACGTCAAAAAATCTACAACTCAATTTATCCTGCCGGAGGAAATTACGAATTTGAACTGGATTTTACAAAAGTTTTAAGTTCAACCTAAAATTTGCAGAGAGTCCTACTAACTTTTTTTGTACAAAATACTCTATGAAAAAAATACATACTTTTAAAAATATTCCAGGAAAGAAACTGTTTGTTTACTAAATCGTATTTACGAAGCAAAAATTACAGCATTGTTTAATATGAAAGGTAATTGTACAGAACTACCATTTCAAAAATGTCTATGAAAGAAAAAATAATTTACAAAATATCTATTTTACGACAGGAATTTTCTTTTACAACACTCCACAAAAGAAAAACGTTTGCGAAAAACCCACGAAATACACAAAATTTTACAATAAACATAACTAGCTGTATGAGAGAAAAAAAAACAAAATCAATACAATGAATCAAATAAAAAATATATAGTTTTCCAGAAAATAATCCATGGAACAAAAACTTTTTTCGTCAAATATTTTATAAAAAACATTGCACACAAATTACATAATGAAAAAAACTACAATCCGGAATATTTCTATAGTATAGCACTGGACACTTATTACATGGGCAAAAAATCGAAATAACACAGTGGAGTCTTCATAACAGCACCCCTTATAACAGCATGTTCTGAATAACGTCAGGAAATTCACCGCACCTTGTACATGGAATACATATTAATTGTGTTCTCTATAACAGCATTCCTTTTATAACAGCAAAATTTTGGATTCCCTTGGACGCTGTTATAGACAGACTCCACTGTAACTGCAGCCGAAAAATGTCCCAATATACCCCAAATATGCATGTAATACACGAAATAAAATCTTTGTCTTAAAAGAATATAACATATTAGTGATTATTGTATTATTTGTAATTACAAATACTATAATAATCACAAATATAATAATTACAAATAAGAGCACAAATTTCCCCATAAAAAAATCTTTGTAAACATACCAGCTTCAAAGCTCCGTACTCCTCGGAAGTAATGCAGTCGCTGGAGGAATAATTCATGTTAGCAAGAGAAAATGGAAGGAAAATATGGATTCAAAAAAATACCACAAAATTGATAAAAAAAACTTTCTCCAGTCGTTCCGTTGTCAAACAATCTAAAAAAAACGCAGCAAGAAAAAAAAACAGCAACGGGAAAATGTAGAGTTATACACACGTTTTGATAGATGCAAAGTAAATGGAGATTCACACACGCCAACCAACACAGTACTGTTACTTACAGTGTACTGCACCTTCTGAAGAAGAGAAAAAAACGAATGTTTTTTCTGCATATGAATCAACGATCTTCACACTGTCACGGCGAGACTCACGTGGACGTAAAAATAATATTTTTCTCTCTCTCTAGTTCCCTCTTTAATATTTTCTATACAGTGGAGGTGAAACCAAAATAAAGTGCACCTGTCCAAAAGTACTTTTACAGACACACATGCCACTCTGTACTTTGCCTCATTCATAATTTTTCCCTCCCCACCCCTTATCCAAGGTGTGAGTGCAGAGAGAAATTTCTACAGCGTTGGTCATAGTAGGAGCTACAGATATTATCCTATTCCAAACATACATACGTAGATATACATGCATACATACATCAATTCAGACATTATAAATATAATTACATGGAGAGGCAACAGAGAAGGGAGACGGAACGGGGGGAGATTAGGGTAGATGGTAAGACATAGGATATAACTATAGTGACAGACATCAAAACACTGCAAAGTATTTCCAGGGGAAAGGCGACTGGACATAAGGATTTTAAAATAAGGACGGTAAGTAGGGTAAAAATAATTGGGCAAGAGAAGGGAGTGAGAATAATGAAAGCAGGCCAGGCCGAGTGCAGAGAAACGTGATGATTACGCAGAAAGATTCCGTCCGGGAGTCTGAGAGGCGATATAATGTTAGGTGACAACGCGGGCAGTAGAGGGAAATATTTTTCCTGCAGGGAAATAACTATCCATTGACGCCTGAACGAAAAAGACGAGGGACGGCAGGGGCATATCAGCAATCTTAAATGATGGAAGAAGGTATAAAGTGACAAAGAAAAGGGAAGAATGGAAAGAGAGCGAGAGAGAAAGAGAGAGAGAGAAGACATCAAAAGACAGAAAAGAGATATCAGAAAAGATAGAGAAAATAATCATCAGAAGATGGAGAGAAGAGATACCAGAAGAGAGAGAAAAGGGATATCAAAGGGGAGAGAGACGAGAGACATCAAAAGAAAGAGAGAAGGAGAAAAGATTTCAAAAGAAAGAGAGAAATAAGATTTCAAAAGAAAGAGAGGGAAAAGAGGCAATAGGAGAGAGAAAAGAGATATTTAACAGAAAATACATAGTTAAAGCAAAATAAGCAAGAGCGAAATGTAGAAACAAATGGAAATGGAAGTAAGGAAAGAGAACGAAAATTAAAATAGAGAGAGAGAGAGAAAGAAAGAGAGAGAAATCAAACAACAAAGCGAGAGAAATAAAAAAGCAAAGAGAGAGAAATAAAAAAACAAAGCGATAGAAATAAAAAAGCAAAGAGAGAGAAATAAAAAAACAAAGCTAAAGAAATAAAAAAACAAAGAGATAGAGAAAAGAGAAATAGAATATAGCATTAAAAGAGAGAAACTGAGAGACCTGGAAAAGTGCAAAAAAGAGAAATAGAAGATAACATTAAAAGAGAGAAACTGAGAGACCTGGAAAAGTGCAAAAAAGAGAAAAGGAAGAAAGCAGAATAAGGAAAAAACAGAAAAGGAAGAGAGCAGAAAAAGGAAAAACAGAAAAGGAAGAGAGCAGAATAAGGAAAAAGAGAAAAGGAAGAGAGCAGAAAAAGAGAAAAGGAAGAGAGCAGAAAAAGGAAAAACAGAAAAGGAAGAGAGCAGAATAAGGAAAAAACAGAAAAGGAAGAGAGCAGAAAAAGAGAAAAGGAAGAGAGCAGAAAAAGGAAAAAGAGAAAAGGAAGAGAGCAGAAAAAGAGAAAAGGAAGAGAGCAGAAAAAGGAAAAAGAGAAAATAGCGATAAACAGTAGACGGGCAAGACAAAGAAAAATAAATATATAATTTTAAAACCGAGAGAGAAAGAGAAAAATAGACGGAAAAGTGCGGAAAGAGAGAGGGAGAAATAGACTTAAAATGCGAAAATAAGAGACAGATGATGGAAATCGAAAAAAGATGGAATGGGAAATAAGACAGAAGAAGGAAAAAGGAGAAAGGAAAATTAGAAGAAAAGAGTATCAGAAAAACAGTTGGAAAAACAATATCTGCTGTATCCGTTGGGCACACGCAAAAACATGTGTATTTCTCTGCCCATGGAAAACAATGGTGGAAAAGGCACGCGGCGGAAAGCACATTATTATCATTATGATATGATATTTCTCCCTTTTAATTATTTTATCACCAGGCAGCTCTCCCTACACATAACCTTCTTTCCGCCAGCTCTCATCCTAATTATCACAGGGAACAATTTCATATCGTCTTGTCATAATCATTGTTGCTTACTCTTCAACCGCCGTGCAAAAATGCATTCTTCTAGGGAGAGATAGAGCACATTTCCCCATAGCAGTAGAAAATAAATCATTTTTTTTTGAAGACGAAAAAAATGAAGAAGTTATTTTTCTAAGTGGATGTACATAAGCTTAATAAGCTGTTCATTGTCCCACTTCTTCCTCTTTTCCTGTGTGCTTATTTTATATTTCTTTATAAAAAAGCAAAGACTATATACCTTTGTAAGATGGGAGTTTTTTTTTCTTGCCTTTGTATGAACATTATCATAATCGCAGAGGGGCTAACCGGTACTTTTTGCATTATCTGATGTGTATTACGAGCACACAAGTGTGAGTCCCAATGTAGCTCAGTGGAGCTGTGCTAAAGTGCAGGTCTTCATATTCAGTGGTGCAGAATAAAAGGGACCGACTTTTTGTGGGTAATTGTTGTTTTGGGAATATTAAAAAAAAATGGGAATGAGTGTGAGATGCTTAAGGATCGTACTTATCCTCAAGTACAACCGTTCTGCATCTTTAGTGTAGGATTTAATCCTTTATTTTCTTTGGGGGTGGATTTTTATTATTCCTTTTGATAGTACAATAAGAGCTGCAGAGGAATGGTGATTGCTACATTTGTTTATCCAGACCTTCTATGTACACTGTTGGTGTGTGGTAATTATTAACATATTAGTGAGCTTGTTTCAGAAGGACCCTCTCAAGACGTTTGAATGTAAGTTAAGTCTCTCTTAGGTCGGCCAAATATGTTGTATGTATACGACGAAACTTATGGCGTTTTTTAGGTGAGATGTATACTTTTTGGCGTTTTTGGCGCTACGCTTTGTTTTTCTCCGTGACTTAATCATGGCTTTTTTCTAATTCTTTATTTTTTATAATCCTAGTTTTCTTCACTGGACGTCTCTTTTTTGTCTCTATCAAACTCTCTCGGGGTTTCTTTCTCTTTTTCTCCATGTCCTTTCTCTCTCTACACTTCTCTCTCTCTCTTCCTGTGTGTCTCTTTCTAAATCTCTACGTCTCCCTTTTTACCTCTCCCTAGATTTCTCACTCGCCCTTTTTACCTTTGTCTCACATTCACTTTTTACCCTTCTCCTTTTTTATCTCTTTATAAATTTCTGCCTCTCTAAAGTTCTCTTTTTTCTCAATTTTATGTCTCTAAATTTTCCTTTCTAAATTTCTCTTTTTTCTCCCATTTTATGTCTCTAAATTTTCCTTTCTAAA
>JAQGBT010008082.1:0-10215 GCA_034698585.1 Disparrhopalites patrizii
GAGACTGAGAGAGAGAGAGAGCGAGAGAGAGAGAGCGAGAGAGATCGAGAGAGAGCGAGAGAGAGCGAGAGAGAGAGAGAGAGGAGAAAGAGAGATGAAAGGAAGTGAAGGATAGTAACAAAGTAAAAGAGAGAGAATGGAATCAGCTGGTAAATTCAATATAAATTATTCCCTCACATTTCTCCTCCTCTTCTTCCCTTTTCCACGCTTTGCAACGGCAGTAAAAAGAAAGAAAGACGGGTATTTTTTCCCCTGTACTTATACAAGTGCCAATCTATATTTTCGACCATAGAAATAAATTTTTATCTCCTCTTTCTTACTTTCTCTCTCTCTCCTTTCTCACAAGACTTGACACAAAACTTCCCCCTCTATTTCCAGTCTACTACAAAGCAGGGATGGGGAGAGCAGGAAGGGAGAAATGGATTATTACTGCAAAATGTATAGAGAAGAAGGCTTGGGCCACCGGGAAAGAAGACTTTAGCAACTAAAGGAAATGTACAAAAAACTAATCCTGATAAAACAGGAAGAAATGAAGGAAGAAAAAGAGAAAAGGAAGGAGAAAGAGTAATAAAATATAAATAATAAAAATAATAAGTAATAAAAATAAAAATAATAAAAATAAAAATATAAATAATAAGTAAAATATCGAGAGCCAAAGAAACGGAATTGGAGAACCAAAATAGAAGGGAGACAGACAAAATTGAAGAAAAGTACAAGGAAAACTGATGAAACAGACAGCAGTGAGACAGGAAGAAGAACCAAGCGAAAAGAATGTGAAAGCAATAAAAAATGAAAATGGGAGGGGAGAAATAAGGAGGAATGAAGAGAAAAATAAAAAGGAAGCTCCAGGAAAACAGAATCAAAAAGGAGGAAAATAAAAGGGAATGTCCAGAAAAACGGAATTAAAAAGGAGAAAAATACAGAGGAAAAAACACAAATAAAAAAGAAAGGTCCTGGAAAACGGAATCAAAAAGGGGGAAATAACAAGAAAAAATAAGGAGGAAACAAAACATACGAAGAAGACGAGAAAATTGAAGAGAAACTGAGACGCATAAAAGGAAAACAGACCAAGACAAAATACAGAGAAATTAAAAATAGTAAAAAAGAATATGAAACAGGGAGAAAGAGGCAAAATATACTATAGAAAAAGAGAAAAAATCCACCTTCCAGAAGCCTGGCGAGCACAGGGAAAAACTGGAGAAGTCTCCAAGAGGGCAAGAGTGCAATTGGGAGGGAGTGAGGAGAGGAAGAGGAAGATTGGGAGAGAGCATAGGTGGGATAGGGGATAAAGTCAGGTCTTTTACACTAGAATGCAATAAAGGTTTTTTTTGGGGGAGAAAAGGACGAGCTAATCGAATTAATCATTATTTTATTTCCTCTGTGGAGCGATCAAACATGTCAAATAAGCGCCTTCATCCACTCTCCTTTTCTTCTTCTTCTCCTTTCCTCCTCCTCATCCTCCTCCACTGTTCTCTGGACATGGACTGAAGCCCAAAGTCCATTATTCTCATCTTACTACCTGTTTATCTCTGCAAAATGTACTCTCTCTATCTTTCTCTCTCTCCCTTTCTCTCTCTCTTTCTCTCTCCAATCCTACTCATATTCATTTCGATTTTATTACTCCCTTTTTTTTCTCCCCCTTGATTTTCTCCACTCAGCCGCAAAACACATTTTTATGAGAATAACACGCACACTGCCCATATACGGGGTAAATAGTATACCAATACAAATCTATTATAACCTTTTCCCCCTTTTTCTCCGTATCCACGTCCTCCTTGGCCTTTATTAAATTTGCTTCTTCCCCGATGGAGGAACGTCCAGAGAATCTTCCATTTTTCTTGCCTCCCATTCTTCTCTCTCTCTCTCTTTCTCTCTCTGTTTGGACTGACACATTGTATCTATCCAAGTGAATACAATCCCAATTGTACCGGGAGACAGTTGTGAGGAGCCCAAAGAATGGGAGCACAGCAATGACAAGTGAGGCGGGAATGAGTGTGGAACAAAGACCAAAAAATCTGGAGGAAAAATGTGGGAAATTTTCCAGGCTAAAAGCATGGACAATGAATGGAAACAAGGACTTTTTTGGAAGGGATAGAGCCAAGGAATTCTCTGGAATGTCCAGACATGTAATTCATGAGGATTTTTCCCGGGAAAATCCCGGGTTTTCTTACCAATCAAATATTTGTTAATAAGCCCCATTTTCCCGCTTTGAGGACCAGGGAAAATTCCCGGGACAGAATGGAGAAAAATATACCTAATTTAAGGGAATAATTTCGTTCGTACTCGCTGTTAAATTGGATTTTCCCGCGGAGGATTAACACAAAACGAGCCCCACAAGTCATGGGACTGAGAGAGGAATGTCAGGGGTCAAAAAATACATAAAGTAAGGAGGGCGAAAGGAAAATTTGAGACGCTAGGGAGGACGAAAGCCAATAAAAGTGTGAATGATTCCAACAAATAATGAGGAACCAATATTTAAGGCTATCGCCTTGGACAATCTTCCTCTTGGGCTAATCTTTCGCTTTATCACATATCCTTCCTCTCTCTCTCTCTCCCTCTTTGCTCCATCAGTTCCCCTGTAAAAGTGTCCCTAACGTGCTCGTAATACGTGTGGCATGATGATGGTAATAATAAAAAAAAAAGGAAAATAATTAAGGGTCCTCTTTTGGTGACTCTTTTGATTGAAATAACATTCTCTCTCGCTCTCTTCTCCCTCCCTCTTGACTAATAACGACCCCCTCCTCCCCCTAGGAAAATTATTACTACCACACTCATAATCCTCCTCCCTCCCTCTCTCTCTCTCTCTCTCTTCTCCCCTCTCCTCAAGAAATTACTTTGTATTGAGGGAGGAGGTTCAAGAAGATTAGTGGTATTCCTGCCACACAAGCTTACTCGGAACTTACAGAGGAAGACGGAGAGAAACTTCAAGAGCACAAGAGAGCAGAAGAGGAGAGGGAGGGATAAAAAGGGTTGGGAAATGCGCAAGACTCTATGAGTGAGAAATTAAACGAGAAAAAGGAAGATACATGGAGGCGAAAAATACCCGCCTCTGGGAAACGAAGAGGAAACGACGAGGAAAGAATGAGAGTAAAGAGACGGAGAAAACAAGAGCAGACGCGACAGAGAAAAAAGCATTAAGCCAAAAAGAGATAGAGATGAACGAAGGATGAACGAGGGAGAAAATATGCAGAAAGAGAAAGAAGAGGAACCACAACAGGCGAGAAAGAGAGGAACAGGGAAAGAGAGAGAGAGAGAGCAAAACATGATAACTGTAAGAGAAAAGGAGACACCGTAGGAGGGAACGAGAAACGCATCGAAAAATGACACGAGACACATGCAAAGAGAGGAAAAAAGGAAACGACTACATAAAGAGAGAAATACCGAAAGAGAGAATCACCAAAAAAGGAAAAAGAAAAACATCACAGGAGGAAAGATAGAAACTTCGCAAAAGGACAAAGGGAGCATCACAAAGGGAAAAAGAGAAACTTCACAGAAGGAAAGAGGGAAATAGAGAAATATGGAAAGAGAGAAACATCACAGAAAGAAAGAGAGAAAGATCGCAAAGGGAAAAAGAGAAACTTTACAGAAGGGAAAAGAGAAATATCGAAAAAGAGAAGCATTCCAGAGGGAAAGAGAGAACCATCACAGATGGAAAGAGCAATACAATTAAAGAGAGAAACATCACAGAATGAAAGAGAGAAATGTGGAAAGAGAGAAACATCACAGAAGGAAAAAGATAAATATGGAAAGAGAGCAACATCAAAGGGAGAAAGAGAGAAACATTAAAGGAAAAAAGACTGAAATATCGACAGAGAGCAACATCCAAGGAAGAAAGAGAGGAGCATTGCCAAAGGCAAGAGGAGATCCAAACGAGAAAAAGAAAATCGGAAGAGAAAAGTAGAAAAAGAGGAAGAAAGAGCGAGTAAAAAAGGAGAGAAATGAGCAAGGGAAAGAAAGAAAATTAGCACGAAAGAGATAGAGAATGGAAAGACCAAGAAAGGAACCGAGAGAGAAAGGAAGGTAGGGAAAGAGAGAGAAGCGAAGAGAAAGCCACGAAAAGAGAGAGAGGAAGGGAAAGAGAGACAAGGAGGGGAAAAAAGATGGGAAAGTGACAGAGTAAGGGGACGAGGCAGCTCTTGATCGTAGTAGTGTCGTAGTAGTAGTAATATGTGTACTTTACGTAGGTAGGTCCTCTGATGTAAGACCTCTCTCTCTCTCTCGTGTCCATAAGAATAAGGCTAATAAATAGCAAAGACGCGAGAGAGAGAGATGAACATGGGTGAGTTATCAGAGACGAGTATCCTTGACCATAATTGTTCTCTCTCTCTCTCCCTCTTGGCCTGGCGCGATAAGGTTTAATTACAATTACAACGAGCTCGGCTGGATCAAGGAGCAAGCGAGCAAGCCGGTTTTTTTGGAGCTTCTCTCTCTCTCTCTTCTCTCTCTCTCTCTCACTCTCATGTCTCGCCAATGACTTACACCATGTTCTCTCTCATGTTAACCAGTTTCTATTTGCCTTCTTCATCTCTCTGTCTCTCTCTCTTCCTCTCCCTCTCTCCATCATACTCCCCTTGCCGCAGTAATAACACACACATTTCTTTTAATGCTCCGGAGTGGTAAGAGGCCCGAACAACACCAAAAAATCTTCGTTAACAAGAGAGAGAGAGAGAGAGAGAAAGGTGAGGGAGACAAACCTTAAATTACTTGGAGAGTGTGTGAGAGAGTGCATGGAGAGTTGCACAATATCTATAAGGAGGAATTATATGCGTGAAATTATGGAAATCAACATCTCTCTCTTCGTCTCTCTTAAAGGTTCAAGTGGTAGTCCTGTCTCTCTCTCTCTTTCTCTCTCTCTCTCTCTCTTGTATTCGTCTCGTCGTCTCTCGCCTATAAAACTCCAAACAAGACCGGAATATCTGGCTTCCTTATACGGCTCCATACCCAACCTTCTTTTTCCTACTTCTCCCCTCCTTACATATTTTATCATGACCATATACTCTTGTCTCTCTCTCTCTCTCTCTCTCTCTCTCTCTCACTTTTTGGAAATTATCCTTCCATCTCACACCGTCCTTCTTCTTCGTCTTCCTTTTGCCATAATAGCAATAACATCACACTCCTCACCTTCCTTCCAATTACACAAAGTCTCTCTCTCTCTCTCTCTCTCTCTCTCTCTCATTTCAACCACCCGTTCTTCTTCGTCTTCCTGTGGGTAGTTTCCGCTTCCCAAAAAACTGTGTGCTAATAACACACGAAATAATTAGGGAAATCCTCCACTTTAACAAATAATCATTTTTTTACTCAATGTCCATATTTTTCTTTCCCAAACTCTCCCATTTTTCTTATTTTTTTCTTTAACAACATTCTACATATATACTCTTCTTTTTCATATTCATCTTTCTGGAAGTTTTTTTTTTACAAATATTCATGAACGTATTCATATTGTTTGGATAATTTGTCTTTGTTTCCAGTTTTGCATTTTTCATTTCTTTCTGGTTTCATTCTTCATATTTTCCCTTATTGTTATTTAATCTCTCTCTCTTTACTTCTTTCACTCATATAATTCTCATGCTTTCTCAGTTTCCTCGTTTATCGTACTCTCTTTTTGTTGTATTTTCCGTCTCCATATGATCTTATCTACATACATATCTGTTTTCCTCAAGTTCTCTATTTCTCTCTTTTTGCTCTTTCTCTCTCTCCCTCCCTCTGCTTTTGCTCTCTGTTTTGCTGATTCCCTCTCTCTCTTTTTTTTTGCTCTTTCCCTCTCTCTCTCTGTTTCAGCTTTTTCTCTCTCTCTCTGCTCTTTCTCTCTCTGTTTTTGCTCTCTGTTTCAGCTTTTTCTCTCTCTCTCTCTGCTCTTTCCCTCTCTGTTTTTGCACTCAATTTGTGCTCTTTCTCTCTCTATTTTGCACATTCTCTCTTTTTATCTATTTGGCTGTCTATTCTGTTTGATCTATTTATTTGCTGTCGTTTTCTCCGTGTCAGCTGTCCAACATACTTACCCACAATATTTCTTAATCTGGGATTAATCCCAAAACTGTCCATAACTGGATTCTACCTAAAAGTAAATAACTATATCCTTATCCATCTATTTTAAAATCATGTTTTGCCTCACTATTCCATGCTTTCATCTCATTCTCACCCCATTTTTTTTTTAATTCTAACGTTTCCTTCCTTATTCCCACTAATTCCCTCTTGCCTCCCGTCCCCGCCCCCACTTCTTCCTCTCTCTCTCTCCCTTTCTCAATCCGGCATAAATCCAGAGGTCGATTCCAAAATGTCAGGTCAATCTCTCTCCCTGAGCCGATGGGACGGTTATAATTTGTGGCAATTTCGAAACTTCCCTCGCCCCCGTTTTCAATCCGTCCTTTCCTCCTGACAATAATTGCCACTTGACCGTCATTTGGCTCCCCGATTTATTCTACCAAGCACTGCTTCTACCCACTCCCTCCACCCATAATTTTTGATAATATTTTTTCCCCTCCCTCCCACCCTCCCTCCCGCTCACTCTTGTCCTTTGGTATATTGTCCCCAATATTATTTTCCTTCCCCGAATGTTACCAAAATTGGTTCTCTCCCCTTGTGTGCTGTACCTTTTGTTTTTTAACTCTCTCTCTCTCTCTCTCTCTCTCTCTCTATTTCTCTCTCTCTCTCACTTACTCTTTCCCATGCCTTCCGTCGTCACTTCATTCTCCAGCCCAAGTTTTCCCTCATGACACAGACGACCCCTTCAATCAGGTCATTTGCCCCGTTTATTTCCCTCCTTCCCTCCCTATATCTATATGGTCCTCCCTCACCAATGAAAAGGGAAGAAAAGGCCAAGGAAGTAGATAATGTCCAGGCTGGAGCTATAAAATGGTCAATAATTTTCTAAAAAAATTTTTTTTCCCCTGTATACTACATTTTTTTTTTACCATCCCATATCTTTCCTTGTTCCCTTGAAGAGGGAGAGAGAGAGAGAGAGTTTCTTAAGAGGACGAGGAAAGAATGTGAGTTGTTGTAAACGCGTGTGAAATGTGACTGGGCGGTGAAAAATGATGGCCATTAATATTTACGATGACGATTAGTTTTTTTTTTCAGAAATAGCCCTGGCCCCCGGGACCTTTCACACCATTTCATCTAGATAAATGCCAATTGTTGGCTGTGAGGGTTAAATAAATAAATTTCCCTCCTCCTCTCTTCTCTCCATGGCAGGGCCCTCTCTAGAATTAAACTCATCTTCCCAAATGTTTTTTTTTTGTCCTCTTCCACTTGTCTCAGACTCCTCCGTTGGAGACGAACGGAGACAGGAGAGAGAAAGAGAGAGAGAGAGAGAGAGAGAGAGAGAGAGAGAGAGAAAATGGCTTCTCCTGCACCTTTTCCTCCTTTTTGTATCGTGCCATTCTCTCGTCTTAAGTACCACACAGTGCGTGAGCTCCACTATAAAGTGAGATGGACGAAGAGCACGGAGCGATTGAGAGAGAGAGAGAGAGAGAGAGAGAGAGAGAAATGGGAGAGACGTCGAAGATGTTTCAAAGAGTCAGAGTGTGAGGCTCTGACCGAGACTTCTCCTCCATAAGAGTAAATGGGGAGAAGAGGAGATGAGAAGGACGTCGAGGTGTGGTTGGGCAAACTGAGTAAAGGATGCGGCTGTCTTATTACCTGTGTTGATTTCCACATAACTCAGCCGTAATTTACGTACACACACGGGCAGAGGCACACACAGAAAGGCACACACAAGGCAATTGCATGTGTGTGTGTGAGGAGCCATCAACACATGTAAAACATGTCTCTCTCCCCCCTTCTCTCTCTCTCGCTCTCTCTCCCTCTCTCTCTCGCTCTCTCTCCCTCTCTCTCTCGCTCTCTCTCCCTCTCTCTCTCTCGCTCTCTCTCTCTATGTCTCTCTCTCTGTTTCTTCGTCTTACTACAAACAGCTTGCGTATCAAATTGTGTCCATTATAAATCTGCCTCGGTCACTTGTCCCTTTTTTCTTATCGTGTCTCCCTCTCCCTTCTCCTCCTGTCCTCGCCCTTTTCAGTTTTTGGGAAGGGGCTTTTGTCCTCTACATTGTTGAGTGCTCTCAACAATGTATAATGTCTATGATGATATTTCTGTCTAGTCTCTATTTCCTATTAGTTCTCTTTTTCCGTGCTATTTTCACTCTCTATATTCTCTCTGTTCACATTTTTCCTTAGTCCTTTCTCGCTCTTTTCTCCCTTTCTTTAAAATTCACTCTCTGTTCTTTTTGTTTCTTCTTATTTTTTTCTCTCTTTTCTATTTTTCAGTTTACTCTTCTCTCATTCCGTTTCTCTCTTCTCTGAGCTTTTCTCTTTTTTTCCCTTTTTTGCTATTATTTCTCGTTTTCTCCCTTGTTTCCTTTTTTTGTTATTATTTCTCTTTTTTCTCCCTTTTTTGTTTCCTTTTTTTGTTATTATTTCTCTTTTGTCTCCCTTGTTGTTTCCTTTTTCGTTATTATTTCCCTTTCTTTTTTTCTCATTTTTAAAAATATTGCCTCCTCTTTCTTCATTTTTTTCTCATTTTTTAAAATACTATCTCGTCGTTCTTCATTTTTTTCTCATTTTTTAAAAATAAATTCTCCTCTCTATCTTCATTTGATTCTCTTTTTTATTTATTTTTCTACTCTCTTTCTTCATATTTTTCCTCTTTTATTTCTTTATTTTTTCCCGCTCTTTCTTCAGTTTTTTCCTCTCTTTCTTCATTTTTTCTTTTTTCTTTATTTTTCCCTCTCTTTCTTCATTCTTTTCTCATTTGTTTTATTTTTTCCCTGTTTTTCTTTATTTGTTGCTCTTATTTTTCTCTCTTCGCTCTTTAGTTCTTCTTTAATCCTATAGTTTCTCTTCTCCTTTAAATGTCTCTCTCTTCTCTCTTCGTTTAATGTTTCCATCTCCTCTCTTGCTCTTCTACCCCCATTTTGTCCTGGTTATGGCTGTCGTCAAGATTTCGTTTCCCATTCATTTCTCTCTGTATATCCCACTTATTTCCCCCTTTTTTCTCTTTTCAACACACTGTACCTACCTTATTTCCTTTTTCGGTCTTGTCGCACTCACTCTCTCTCTAGTCCTTCTTGTCACTCTCTGTACATCCCTTATTGATCCCCTCTTTCTTCCTAATATGTATCTTTCGTTTCCGTTTATTCCCCTTGTCTCCTCGTAGCCCTCGTTCCCAATGTCTCCCCACACCAAAATAGGTCTCTGGTCTCTGCTCACGACCCCAAAAACGGTAGAATTCGTTCTCCCTGCCAAAAAATTTTGTTTTTAATTTCCTCGCCCGTCTTACACAAACACTCCTTCCCCATTCCACCCTTCTTCCTCAACTCTCTACATTTCCAACGAAATTAAAATGTTTTATAATCCTTCCCTCCCCAGAATTCTCCCCCAAAGACCCCATCCCCTTCCTCCATCCTCCCGATCAGCCTCCAAAGTTATTCTATACATTTTCCCCTCAAAGAACGTGCCCTGGCTACTATTTCTCCAGTGAGAGAGTATATAGGTAAAAAAAACTGTTTTTTTTCCAGTGCGAGAGAAAAAGAGTGGGGAAAAAAAGAAGAGAAATAGTATTCTTCAAAAATTCTCCACACACACTCACGGACATACTCAATTCATACAAAACCATGCCTCCCCACCTTCATGGAATATATTCTCCGAGTCAGGAATATAATATTTCCCATACTACACCCATTGAGTTTTAAAAAAAAACGGGGGAGAGATAGGAACTTCAACGGAATCCTTACAAACTCTCCGTGGTGGGAGGGAAGAGTTTGGGAGGCAATGAAGAGGAAGAGCGAGACACCAAAAGGGCATAGAGATAGCCGGAGAGAGCAAAGTGGAGATACAAAGAGGAAAAACAGAAAGCGAGATAGAAAAGAGAAACAAGAGAAAGAGGAAACACGACAGAGAAAGAGGGAAACAAGAGAGAAAAAGAGAGAAAGAGCGAAGCAAGAGAGAAATTAAAGTAAACCAGCGAGAAAAAGAGAGAGAAAGAGAGCAGCAAGAGAGAAATAAACGGAAACCAGAGAGAAAGAAAGAGAGAAGAGAAAAATAACCGGAAACCAGAGAGAAAGAGAGAGAAGAAAAAAATAAACGGAAACCAGAGAGAAAGAAAGAGAGAGAAGAGAAAAATAAACGGAAACCAGAGAGAAAGAGAGAGAGAAAGAGGAAAAAGAGAAAAATAAAGGAAAACGAGAGAGAAAGAGGAAAAAGAGAAAAATAAAGGAAAACG
>JAQGBT010008083.1:0-10214 GCA_034698585.1 Disparrhopalites patrizii
AACAAAAAAATAAATGAAGAAAGAAAATAAGACATAAACAAAAAAATAAATGAAGAAAGAAAATAAGACATAAACAAAAAAATAAATGAAGAAAGAAAATAAGACATAAACAAGAAAACAAAAGAATAAAGTGAGAAGTAAAAAACAAGATACAGACAAGGAAATACAAGAAGAAAGGGATGAAAATAGAACACAAGATAAAGACAAGGAAATACAAGAAGAAAGTGACGTAAAAGAAAATAGAAAACAAGATAAAGACAAGCAAATAAAGTAATAAAGTGACGTAAAAGAAAATAGAAAACAAGACAAAGACATGAAAATAAAGGAATAAAGTGACGTAAAAGAAAATAGAAAACAAGACAAAGACATGAAAATAAAGGAAGAAAATGACGTATAAGACAGTAGAAAGTGATCATGCAAAAGAGATAGAGAAATATGTACTAAGCAGAAGAAAGATTGAAAGTAAGGCAAAACGAAGGAGAAAAGGCGAATTAAAAGAAGTAGAAACAGTAAAAAAAGTAAACGCAAAGAGAAAATAAATAAAAGATGGAGAAAGAAAGGGAATAAAAAGTGAAAGTGTACCGTAGAAAAAACTTGGAGCAAGGAAAAGGTAGGGAAAGAAAAGCAAATGATTTGAAAAGAGGAAAAAATATGAGGGCAAGAGACGAAGTGAAAGCCCGTGGAAAAAGATATGTAAAAGCCTGAAGAAGTGTGAGAATCCTCTCAAATGCTACTTTATCCCCCTTTTGTATGTTGGCTCCCACCCCTCCATTCTTATACCAATATTCAATTGTATGAAAAGGAGTAGAAGGAGAAGGAGCAAGAAAAATAAAAAAAACTTTTTCATCCATTCTTATCACAAGATGTGAATGTGTGTCGTTAACAACATGGGAAATGTTGCTGATCTCCCCTCTTTTTTGGGGGGAGATTAGTGGGACGGAGGGCTATGTAGGTTGACAAAAGGGAAAAGTCCCGTCCCTGACACCTCCTTCCCTCCTTTTCCCCCAATTACTTGGAGCACCCTCATCGATGTAAGAGGGAATAAAAGGAACGGTGACAAAAAATTCAATTGTCGTCTACTCCCAATTCCCCTTAAAAAGAAAGTTTCTTTTCCCTGTAAGGAAACATACAGGACAAATAAAAAACAGGAGTTGTACAACAAGAGTAAAAAAAAAAGTTTTTTTTACTCTGGGAATTTGTACTACTTTTCTAGCAATTTTTTAAAGTTAGCAATTAATAAAAAGAGACATTTATTCTCCTCTCCCGGGGCACAGAAAAAAAACTTTCTCCATCATTTGGTTGGAACAAGCCCTAAGTTGATGGAGATGAGTGAGATAACGGTTGAATCTTGTAATCTAAATTATCATCGGATGGATGAATTTGGGGACCCGCAATTTTAATGTCCTCCTCACATAAAATGTCTCCTGCATTTTCATCTCTTATCAGCTCATTTCCCCTAAATAAAACACGTACACACACTTTGTTTTCACTTCATCCTTTGAATATATTTGAGACTGCTAGGGCCTAAATTTCCACCTGAAACTGTCATATTGATGATCACAGATGAGACACGTCCAAATTGTGACGCCAAACCCAAGCACGTGCCCAAACATAACAGTAACAAATGGTGTAAGACCAACTAGGACTATACCCAATAAAGGAGACCTTCCCAACATATGCTGGACGCATTGTAAAGGCTGGTTGTGCTACAGATAATAAAAATGTGAGCAACTCGTGAGGAAGAGACGTTCCAAGAATAAGAAATGCCTCACACAAATGGGAAATAAATTGAGGTAAATTATATAGAAGGAGAGCACATGAGACATCTTTTAACAAAAATTCTATACAGCAACATAATATATTTTGGAAGATCAAAAACACGAGCATGTCATAAGGTGCAGACAAATTGGGTGAAGCCATGAGAAATTCTTGTGGCGCAACCCTGTCACTTTTAATAAAGTGAGAAATCGTACGAATTCCTGGACACAGATTCACGCATGAGAGAAGGTCCGGGAAATACTGTCAAAAAAACAGCGCTGGAGTAGGCATAACAAAATGAGGCTGATCTTAATGTTTGCAATAAAAAGAGTACAAAAACCAAAGGGGTAAAGCCATACAGAGGAAAAGCTGAAAGCAGGTTGGGAGAGAAAATTAATAGAAAGAAAAAATGAGAGAAAATTAAAAGAAAAAAAATTGAGAGAAAATTAAAAGAAAAAAAATTGAGAGAAAATTAAAAGAAAGAAAAAATGAGAGAAAATTAAAAGAAAGAAAAAAACGGGAGAAAGTTTTAAAAAAATAGAGAAAATTAAAACAAAGAAAAACATGAGAGAAAATTAAAAAAATTATAGAAAATTAAAAGAAAGAAACACATGAGAGAAAATTAAAAGAAATAAAAAATAAGAGAAAATTAAAAGAAAGAAAAAATAAGAGAAAATTAAAAGAAAGAAAAAATGAGAGGCAATTAAAAGAAAGAAAAAATTTAAATAGAGGGAAATGAGAGTAAGAAAATTGAAATAGGGAAAAACGAGAGATACAGATACTAAAGTGAAAGAGAGGAAGGCGAGAGAGAAAGTGAAAGAGAGAAAAAGAAGATGAAACGGTGCAAGGAAAAAAAAAGATATAAGACGAAATGAGAACGTAACATTAAAGAGAGAAAGGAGAATAAAGAACAAGTTAGTGGCAGAGAAAAAGAGTGCAAGAATAAAATAGAATTCACAGGCAAGAATAATAAACGTCTCATGGGAAGTCAAATAAAGACGATCGAAATCTTTTAATAAAAAATAAAGAGACAAAATTGAGAAACTAGAAGAGGGAGAAAGAGTCACTCATTTAAAATCCAGTAAGTAGGAGAGAAACTAGAGCCCGCAAAGGTGAAAGTAAAGGTGAAAGTACTGGCTGGAATAAAAGAGTGTGTGACATCAAATAGGCAGAGATAAAAGTCGTCAAAAAGAGGGAGAAAATGTATTCATTCAAGCTCATTTTTGAGCCCATGTAATAGCAACATATACAACATCTTTTAGAATGACTCCTCTGGTCTCCATCACGTACTCCCCACTTATTTGTCAGCCTTTCAAATGGCCTCAGCCCTCTTCTCTCAAAATAGGTTAAAAACGAGGGAACGTATAAAGAAAGGGGAAAGAAGCTCCTGAAAAATTCAAAAGGTGGTTAAAACGAAGAACAGACAGGGAGAGGGAGCAAGAGGGAGGGTGAGGGATTTTTGTGCCAAAAGAAGAGACATAAGACGACAGACGACGAGGAGCAAACGTACATAAGTGTAGAAGGAATGACGAGAGGACGTGGAGAAAGGGCAAGAGCCAAGAAAAAAGAAAGATGTAAGAGTCTCTCAAAATCCACTAGAAAAAAATCGTGTCCTTTAAAGAGCATCTCTCCACTGAAAATGCTTTCTTTCTCTCTCTTATTCGTTCTGTCTCTCTCTCTCTCTCTCTTTTACTTCTCAACGATCTATCGTGTCCCTTTACACGTGAAGGGACTTACTTAATATAAAAGAGTGGAGAAAGCTCATATAAAAAGGGGAACGAAGTTAAGGTGAACCACAAAAACTCTTGCTTTCACCATCCTATTCTTTACTGTACTTTCTATCTCTTCTCCCTTGTCCTCTTTCTCTCCCTTCACCCAAATATATTCCTTGTGCCTTTGCTTTTAAAGCGTCGCATTTCCATTAATTATGTAGACTCCCCCCTTTACAACTGTTCCCCACCGGGAAACGTAATAGGGAACTTCCGCTCAAGTATATAGGGATTTTGGTCCTTAATTCCTCTTATAAATATCCCTGTACATACTTTCTCCCCCCCAAAATTGCAGCCTTTACTACTTTCTCCCCGCATTTTCCTTAAAGAAGATTAACACATTCTTTCCCTTCTGCACACGGATCTTTCTACAGCCATTCCTTCTCCGGCATTACCATCTTTTTTTTAACATTTTCTCCTCCACTTTCTCTATCATAACTTTCTTCCGGCTTTCTCCCTTCCGTCCAACCCTTGTAGTGTGACTCCGCTGTTGGACGCGCTCTTTCGTGCTTATACCACAAATGATATACGTGTATAAAATGTGCTCGTCCCCCCTTCTCTTTCCACACTTTCACCCAGGAGAAAGTAGGGTGTGCATAGGTTTTTTATGGGATTTACTATGGGAAAGGATGGTCTTTGTCCCTTCACTTCTCTTCTATCACCTCCACCTTCTCTGGCTGGGCCTAATTGCCCCGGGATTATCTCCATTCAAGTACAGAAGCGTAAAGAATTTATTACTTGATGGTGAAAGCATGAGGGTATGTGTGGGGATGTCCTAGTGTGGGGGATAAATCCTTGGATCCGTATTCACTGGGAGGAGATGTCTAAAAATGGGACACAGCCCGCTTATGTGTTCCAGGATGTATATAGGCTTATTTTCAAGCATATCCTCCATGTGTATAGGCACCCTTGGTTTCCTCGTGAAGAGGGGCATTATTATAGGTACCCAAAAAATAATTTGTAAAACTTTCTCCTTCAAAAAACAAGTTTGAAAAAAAAAAGTTTCTCATACCCTCATCCCCTCTTAGGCCTTCCCCTACTTTTCACCTTGCTCCTCTCTTGCCCCATTACTCCTGTTTTTGTTTTCACCTTTCTCTTCTATAGTCATATTTACAATATAAAAAAGGATATAAGGACAAGAGAAATTGCAAAAAAAAAAAACTTTTTCTCTCACCAACTTTTTCCCCTTTGCTCTTAATAGGGCATAATGATTTACTATTAAGTAAACGAGCAAGTCTCGGAGGACACAAGTACCAATAGTTTTCCTCCAGGGGAGTTTTAATGACGGAGAAAGCAGGGGGAGTCAATGCGTAATGCTTCATTTTCCTACGGAGACATTACCGAGACGGATATGTGGGGGTAGTGAAAAAAATATATACGGAATGTCATCATGGCAACAATAATGGAGGGAAAGGATAAGTGGTTGGGAAATTATTATACTTCCCCAACGCATTCTCTGTTGGGGAAAAAGTTCTACGACGAAAGTTTCAATAGGTCGTGACAAGAGTTTATGGAGGGGGAAAAACTTGGAGTTACAAGGGAGGAAAAGGTGTAAAAGAGCCATGTAATACAACCAAGATTTGCCTGGTCTCATCTATGCTGCGTAAAAAAATTCAACTCCAGTTTCTCTTAATTAGAATGGCCAGAATTTGGAAGTCCTTGTCTTGAAGCGGCTAATGGAGGTCCATGCTTGTTTTTGGATAAATGGGGCAGCCACAGGGAAAGCTGGGGACGACGCAAGGTTGACAGAGCGCGACGGGGAAGATGAGAGCTCCCTAATAAATTTACGGGATGGAAGGAGGAAAAATGGGAAATAACTAGCCGGGAGACACAAGTCCATTAAATATGCAGGGGTACATATGATAAGCCGCCTTTTCTAATACCAAAGAAAGCCTTGGAAACAAAATCTGTATCTGAAGAAACAAAGCAATGGGGAAAATGTTGGAAAAATGTAAGGAGAAAGCACGAAATATTGTACACAAAGAAAAACAAAGAGATCACAGGAATTAGAGGGGAAAGAAAATCTATAATTCTACCACATTTCCACCCCTCATAATTTTCACCTTGCTTTCACTTTCCCGTATATCCATGAACCTTTTTTGGTAGGAATAACCCGTCAGCAGGACTCATTCTTGGCGCAGCTGGAAAAAAATGGGGTATACAAAAAAAAGAGAAAGCATGTGGAGTGAGAAGTTTCCCCCTCGTCGTAGATTTATTTTCTTTCACCATGCCTCTAAATTTCAAGCTGCCACCTCTCATTTACTCAGGTAGTTATCATTCCGAGGGAAATAATAAATTTTGTACTTTCATCTCTCTTCCGTTTCTCTCTTTTTCTTTTTCTCTCTCTCTCTCTTTCGTTCTCTACACACTCGAATGGGGACACGCACGCTGAGCTAATAAACCTCACTTCAATTCTGATTACTGGTGACACTCACATACGGGCAAACTTTCCGCCAAGACTTTCTCCAGGCCTTTCCCTCTAAATTATGAGGATTGAAATTAAAGGGCAAATTTTATGAGGTGGTAGACGAACCCCAAAAAAGGGGGAGATGGAAGTTGACTTCTTCGCAAATGTAATTACTGTCTTGGTGAAAGCAATTGCTGATAGAGGAAATTGCCAAAACATTCCACGGCAACTTTTTCCATATTTTCCCCTTGTCAACAAGGAGGCTAAAAGTCATCATTTGTTCACTATAAATAAATTTCATTATGCAGCCTCCTTGCAATACAATTTACGGGGGGAATTGAATGGGAAAATTATTTTTATATTGAAGTGAAAGTATTTTGGCGGCAATTTGCTTTAATTTTGAAACCAATTTTCTTTCCTACTTTTAACCACGCACGTTTTTGTGCTGGAAGGCAACTTTTTTGGATGAAATTTTAAAGGATATTTTATCGTCACATACTTATGTATGTATTTATCCAATTGTGATCTTCAGTATCTAAAGAAATGTTTTTATAGTCGTATCCGTCCTTTTTCAGTATGTATGTATGTATGTACATGCATTATATCCCTTTGCCCCAGATATGTATAAATCCTTTTACGCTTCCCTTTTTTCTCGCTCTCTTTCCTTCCAATTTTCCAAGGATTTCCGTAACTTGTTTGTCTTATCTGTTGCCTTCAGTCTATTTTTTTTATTTTCTCTCCGGCTCTTCCCCGTCCATTCTTGGGTTCTCTTATCTACATATATTTATCTTGCAATTTTCCCCATCTTGTGCACGTCTGACTGCATCATTATATTCTGCCTTCGTTCCCAACTTTATCTTTCTTTTCCTTTCACTCCCATGTTTATCTCTCTTTGGCAATCACTCTTTCTAATACTTATTCGCTTTTGCGTACTTTCACTATCCCTGGATTATCTTTCTCCACTCACTCTATACGAGCTTATCTGTATTTCTCTGCCACTTTTCCCAATGTTTTATCACCATTTCTGTCATTCTCTCCGATGTGTCTTTATCATTATTTCTTTGTTACTCTCTCCGGTGTTTTTCATCATTATTTTTCACCTTGTTTTGCGCATGATCCTTATCTCCCGATGATATGACTCCCGATGTTTTTCTTATCATTTTCGCGCTTTCAGGCTATTTCTCCAATCTTGTTCTATCACTCTGTTGGACCATCATTTTGTCACAAAATGCTGCCGTGTCCAACTAATTTAGTTTCTACAACACTTTTATTTGCTTGGAAAATTTTGTATCTTTTGCAATTTTGAGATTGGCGGCCAGTGTTTGTGTGTTTGGATATGAATTGTGATGTAATTTATTGACATCGATTAGCTCCATTATTGTCATCCTTTTGTTTGTCATTCGTTTTTTTCTGGCCATTTACGGCTCTTGTTCTCACACAAAAAATTTGTTCCTTGCACCAAGGACGGTCGAAGATGGGAAAGGAAGTATTGCATGGGCGGAGTTGCATCCAAAAAAGGATATGCCTGGGAAATCTTCCACGTGCCTGGAACTGGACATGAAAGGACCGGGAGATACGGGCTGTAACTGAATAAAGTCACCGACTCTCCCCGTTGTTATTCTTTTTGCCCGAGTCGTCAAGCAAAAGGAGGGGAAAATGAAAGGAAAACAAAAGGAGATCCTTCCTTATTTTTTCTGGAACAAAAAACATGTGAAGCGGACGGGAGAAATGGATTCGGCTTGAAGGAAATGAAATAGTGGAACAAATGACCACTGGTCCCACTTTTTTGCTGACGGATTCCCTTTTAATTCACTTTGTGTCCAAGTCTGAGTCATTGGACCAGGGAAAATAAATGCGGGGGAATTAATTTTGAGGGAGTCCTCATTTTTTATGACATTTATTTTATTATTTTTTCCCCCGGCATAACCTTCTTCCTCAGCTTTCCTTTAAAATAAGTTAATGCGGGATCTTTTTCAAGACGAGACTTTCCCCTATCGACTTTCTCTGACACATTATTTTTTCTCTTGTCCCATATTTTCTTTTTCTCATACAGATTCCTTGCCCTATCCTTCCATTTTCCCACGCTTCGACCTTCATCAATACATGCAGGTTTGTTAAAAAGAGAAATGCCAAGTGAATGCATGGTCGGATTTGAAAAAATGGCTAGAAAGTGGCAGCCTCTGTGACAGTGTCTGAAGGACCATTGTTTATATTGGAGAAAATCCATAAAGAAATGTATTTAGCTCAAAGTCCCCGTACGGAATTCTCCAATTGATGGGAAGCTGAAGTTAGGAGAGAAAAAAAAATTAAAGTGAAAGGAAAAGTGCGGGACTCGTCGGAGAGGAGAAAGTAGACAGAAACAGTGAAAGTTTTTTCTGCTCTCTCTCTCTCTCTCTGACAATAACCTTATCTCCAGTGAGACTTTAAGAGCCATCCATGAAACTGGATAGTCTCTTATTAGACATAGAAAAGCCCAGAATTGGGAGAGACACTCTATAGTCCTCCTATATTTGTGCATGGAGAAAGTTTTGGGAAGAAACAAAAGGTGGAAAAGAAGACAATTGAGTCTAGGAACCCTCAAAAACAATTTTCTTTACATCGTTTGTGACCCTCAAAAGGTTTCTTTTGAATTCTAAACCACATGGTATTTTATTTAAAAAAAAAATAGAACTTGTCTTCATCCCCGTTTTTTCTCCCTTCAACCCTGGGAAATCCGAGTGCATTATTAGATGGAAACAGAGACAGCGTAAAAAAAAGGGATCAAACAATTTTCGTTAGAGAAGAAATCCAAGAAAATGGAGACAGGCGGAGAAAGTGGAGGAAGAGGTAAGAAAAATATGAGATGTAGGGGGGTTAGTCCAATTGAGACCAAGGCTCTATATATGAATGCACTTCGGGACGAAACAAGGAGGATGTGAAAGAGTCCCCCCCCAAAAAAAAGGTAATCGTCCCGGAGTCTTATTTCCATTTACTTTCTCTTTCTTCTGTATTCTGACTCTTTTGCTTTCTTCCTCCTCCTCCTCCTCCTCCTTTTCTCTTCCCTTTCTCCTCTCTTATGTCTTCCCCCGTGACAACTTTTCAATTTCCTCCTGTCTCTCCTCCATTACTCTATGCATGTGTATATGGCTTGTATACGAGTACATGGACGTACATACGGATACTGTGTGACTTTCGGGGGGAGGGGGAGGGAAGAAGTCAACGGTGAAAGTGTGGTGGAGTGTGTCATCTTCACTCCCTCCGGACAATGTCACCTCCCCTTTTGTAAATGAGATAAAGGCCGTCTCGCTGCCGGGAGGTCTTACTACTGAAATTCACCTACATTTCTTCCTATCCTACCTTATACAGATACATACATACATATATGTATGTAACGTCACAACACATTTTCACCTTCTTTTACAGTCCAAAGTGAAAGTCCTTTACTTATTTTTAATGCTCCTTCAACACATAAGTCATGAAAAGGTTGGCACTCCCATCAACCCAGCTCCATTTTCTCTCTCTCTCTCTGTCTGTCTCTCTCTCTCTCTTTCACTCTCCCTCTAATGCATGGGGGGTAATGGAGAGGTGAAACATAACAAGATGCAATAAAGACCTTCCTATGGGGCATGGCATGAGTTTCATTTGACAAAAATGGGAACTTCAATGGGGGAGGACGAAGACATCAAAATGGATCTACGGGGACACCTTCATGTATGTGACAAAAAAAAAGGAGAACAGGGCACGGGAGTTTCAAGCGTACGTTAGGTTAGACTATGGAGGAGGAAAATGCCTGGTAAAATGTAGACAGATAGTCAAATTAAAGGAAACGGGAAAGTAAAAAGGAAGGGAACCATGTGAATTTAGAAACTATCAAATATAGATTGAAGAAGTGCTGCAAAAACTATTGTAACCAAAAATATGGAGCCAAAAATAGGAAGGTGGAAGCTCGGAGATAAAATCAAGGATTTGGACCTAAATAAGGGACGTAAAATACACAATAGACAAGATAACAAATAGACTTGTCTCATTAAATAAACTTGTAACAGTCAAAAATTAAAGCAAAACCGAGGAAGTAAGAATTGCCAAAAGGATAAGTGAAAGCAAAAATAGAAGTAGCCAGACAAATAGAGGTTATCAGGCATAAGATGGAGGAGGGATTACAAATATAAAGGGTAAGGACAAGCAGAAAAATAAAATACAAAAATGGCAACGAGAAAACTAAAATAAAAAATGGCAAGGAGACAAATAAAATTAAAAAATGGCAAGGAGACAAATAAAATTAAAAAATGGCAAGGAGACAA
>JAQGBT010008084.1:0-10213 GCA_034698585.1 Disparrhopalites patrizii
AAATTGCCTTGCAAGTACCCAAAATATGACTATAAATTGCCTTGCAAGTACCCAAAATATGACTATAAATTGCCTTGCAAGTACCCAAAATATGACTATAAATTGCCTTGTTGTAATTGCGCATGTGTTGGTAGAAATTTCTTAATCTGACTTAAAGTTTACCGTAATTCACACAATATAATTTGCTTTCCACACGGCACAACGGCTACACTGCGGCCGCCAAATGCGCTGCAGCCCAAGCCGTTGGGTATGTTATAAAACGAACGGCTTACAAAATACTTACTTGTAACACTTGTAAGTACTTTCAAGACCAGTAGCACGCACGCACCTATTGCCAACTTATTGAAAAATGTCTCATAAGGAGCTATAGATCTAATACAGAGGTTGTTGACGCCTTGTCAAGGTTCCAGCTAAAGATGTATTATGGCTTATAGGTATTAAGAATTTTGCATAATTTGAACTTGCTTGTGTAGTTTTTTGTATAAAATGATCTAGCCATTATGTGGTGAAAGTGTATTTCTTATTTTTCAAAGATGCATTTGGTTTGCCTCGTGCAGGTGCAGAGGATGGATTAACACATGCTTGTAACTTTACTGTAATGTTGTTTTTGTTGATACGACGGTGACGCTATCGATTTTGATGCGAAATGTGAACAGTATTTCGTAGTTAGTAACGCTAATAAATAAATGTGACCACTGGTTCAAATCCAAACAATTTTTTGCGTGTAATTGAATTGAAAACTAGACACGAAAAAAATGTGGGCTGCAGAGCTACGTTTTAGGAAAATTTCCACGGTTGTTTTGTGTTGTTGTTTTTTATACCAGTGCTTAACACTTTTAAAAAATGTGGCACTTCTTTTTTTTCAGCATATAATGAATTTCCTGGAGAAGCAGTCTGTGTTGTTCGTTGAGACTGCCGACACACTGTCGCAAATGGCAAGAGAAACTTTAGTCCGTGCGCGTCTACCGAATTTCCACATTCCGGCTGCCGTGGAAGTGCTTACAACGGGCACCTATAATCGTTTGCCGACATGCATTAGGGTAAGGAACACGTAATATAGGTACTTTCCCTGTAAACTACCTGTATTTACTCGCTTCATCCTTCGTGAATTGGTTTGAATCGTAAAACGGAATAAATTCCTGTGGCGGACACTGGTTAGATGACCTTGGCCGACACGCGCGCTTAATTATTGATGAATTGAACTTGCTTCAATCTGTAGTAAAAGAATACTGATGTTTTCTGTGTGCAGGAGCGTATCGTTCCACCGGATCCCATTACACCTGGGGAAAGGAAGTCGACATTGGGAAAATTGAACCAAGTATTACAGCATCGTTTGGGCACCACGGAACTTCCTGCTCAAATGCGGAATCTCCGAGTAATTTTGCTTTTTTCATGAACTAATTCAGCATCGTTACTATGATTTACAATTTTCATATTTTTCAATAATCAATTATGGAACTTACGTGGCAACAAATTAGTGTGGTTGACAATTTGTCAAAATAACTTCTTGGATCGAATTTCTATAGATTGAGCAAGGACGTGTAATCTTTAATGTGGACAACGAATTCGAAGTGTCTCTTACGGTCCTAGGGGATTCACTCACCACCCCATGGAAAATTATTGATATTGAAATTCTGGTTGAAGATAAAGATATCGGAGATGGAATGTCTTTAGTGCACAATCTACAAACTGGTTTTATTCTCCAATTAGCTCAATCTCGTGTGGACATGGCCAACGCACCTCTCCGAGAATTATATAATGTCCTTCATGCCTTTGCCCAGTCTTTACAATTAGAAGTTTTGTACTCTCAAGTTTTAAAATTGTGTAGAGAAAGATTGGGCGAGCACTTAGTTATTGAAGAGTATACCGTTGGGAAATCTATCATCCTAAGTTATTGGAAGTAAGTTACTCGAACAAACTTTTTTTCGCTAGTTCAAGTGGATGCAACCTTATCGAGGTTATGGTATCACTAGAATGTTGTATTTTAATATTAAATTGTTATACTTTTTTTTCTGTAGGGAGTTAAGTGCTTTAGATCCTAAAGCCGAATTAGGATACCGGGTTATTATTTCAGTGGATGCAGCAGACCCGGCGCAACCCTTGGGAGTAACACATCAACCTCCTCTCACTCCCGAGGAAGCGGCCCAGACTGGAGATGGATTAAAGACAAACCAATTAGAAAAAATAATGGTCCACACAATTTATTTACGAAGTCGTAATAGACTTTCAGAATTAAGAAAGGAAATTGAACTCACATTGTCAACTGACTGCACTCTTCAAGGGTCTCCCCCTGTTTTAAGTATACCAATTCTCACCCCTTGTTTAAGGTATAAAAATCAACATCCACTAATAAGAATTTCCCCCCTTTGAAATGCTTATTGAATTCAATTGTTTTTTCTATCTAGGTCCGAACAACTACTAGTGTCCGTAAATATAAATACGGGTTCTTTCTTGGTTCACGTACCGCAATTTGACCCATCTCCGCCAGTTGTTAATGAAATTCAACAAGTTATTAATTCTCGACATCCTAACACCGCTAAATTAATATCCCTTATTTCTGATTTAAGGTAAGATTATCTTACACAGGTCCGGATATTTCAAAATGTATAATAGTAATGGAGTCACGTGTGGACCCGTTGAGCTTAAAAATATCTTGTTTTCGTAGGTACTGGATTACAGAGAGAAGGTGCGAAAAAACCTTACAACATCTACCCGCCAGCGCAGCAGATCGTATAACGCTTCTTAAATGGGATGAGAATCCCATTTTAATGAGAATTGGCCCTCATCGGCTGACGATAAAATTTCAAAAGCATCCTTACGCTATTTTAGTAAGATTATCTACTTTTAGATTGATTAGAATTGAATGTCTCAGACTATTTATTTTAAGCATGTAATTAATCTTCGCATTGTTTTTTAAGATTGTCGAGTTCAAAGAAAAAGAGGATTATCCCAGCGAAATGGATTATATCTTCTACTTAATAATGGTAAAAAAGGCTTCGGCGGACGAGAACGAAGATTTGCCATCAGGGAATACTGGTGCTACTCCAAAATTTTATTTACGTCCCGTTACTATCATCCCCTTGGACACGTTCGTGTCCACACATGGTGCTTTTACGGAAGTTGATGGTAAGTTCTGATGGTGCATCAACAAGTATACAGAATAATTAAAAATATAGTTAGGTACAGTGGACATGAGTATTTATAGTGCTAATGTTTTCAAATCAGTAATGGATCCCAGTGAGCGAATAATTGGGAAACGGAAATTGGGTGCCAGTCCAGTCGGACAAATCGTAAGGCCTGGAGAAATTAATCCCGCAAAAAAGCATAAACACCCCCCGTATTTTGTTCCAGACTTGGCTCACATTGTAGCTCTGTGTGACGAGCGCTTACCGTTTGCTTTAATGACAACAGAGGTAAAACAACTAAGTGCAGCCGCAAACGAGACATTTTAAATGCTTTTGTTGACGTAGTTTTCACGTGTTTAATTACCATTGAATCTTACATCCAATAGTTCACCAAAAGAGATATTATTCATGGAGGCTGCCGTATTGAAGCTCACGGGACTTGCTTGTCCGTACCAATATTTCAATTTCCCCTCTCTCATTTGCTTGGATTAAGTACAAATATACCCAAGAATACTATTCAGAGATTACACAACCGACTTCAGTCAGCAACAGTCAGGTCTCAAATGCAGATAAAGGGGTTTAGAACATGGAACCTTGAATTAAAATTTACTGCCAGTCTACAGGCGCAAGGGTATCTATATATAAGTTTATGGAATTTATTATTTTTACTTTCCAGCATGGAGAACGAAATAATTCAATAATTTTTCTATATTTTAATTTACAGTCGTTGTATCCCATTGGTGGAAAAACCTGTGAATTTCGTGCATGAAATGGCGCTGTCATCTGAAGATCATATACCTAAAGTTGTTGATAATTTTCTGGATGACTGGATTTGTATTGTAAGATTATTCGTTTTAGTGGAAAAATCAGGATGGATGAGGAGACTTGAACAATCAGGGCATGTGTCTGTGAAATCCTACACATGGAGCAAATTAACTTTAAACTATGGACCTCAACGAAGTGCCACTGTGAATATATTCTACAGTATTGCTGAAAAATGCTTCAAATTAAGTTTTGGTAAGCATATCTCACAAGTCATCCTAAATTACTTGCATAGGTTTACGCAATGGATTATAGGTCGTATTCGAATATTTTAGGTGGTGTTGGAACTCATAATCCTCACACATTAATGAAAACTCACTTGGAGAAGCTTCTTAATTCCCCACAAACATGTTCATTGGATATACTGATGAAACTTTTGAACGAAACTTACGAACCTTTGTACTCCTTAACAAAATTACCAACGACACCACAATTAGGAGCTATCCACAACCGTCCACAAATCCCAGTAGCCACTTTCATTCTCATTCCTCAGTCGCCAACCCATGTTCGAGCTGTTTACTTGAACACATACTGCATTGACGTTCACTTTCAACCCGATGGCCTTGTATCAATAAGGGATGGAGCGTATTCACTGTTTGACAAAGCAGTTTGTGTGGGAGAATTGACGCCTATGCAGATTCCCAAGGCGTTTTTAATGAAGTATGTAGACGAGAATGCAATGTTTAGGCGGCGGTCACAGTCAGAGGATGATAACCCGCCTTCGCCCATCATGATGGATATGGACCATAGTGTGGGCACTCCGACCGGATCTTCATCAGGTTTTCTTTCCAATAAACCACAAAGTCCAGCCCCTGGTCGGTCCAACCCACACACTCCTGCTAGTCCTCATTTCCAGGCTGTAAGTGGTGTATTTTTTATGAAGGTATTTGTATTTCTTAGTAATTCGTTAGCGTTACTCTGATTTTTTAAATTTTCAGACATCAACTACGTTCAGCCCTGCCGGACCTTCCTTCGTGAATTTGACCTCTCCGCCGCCTTTAGGTCACTTAAGCCAACCATCTCCCAATCCTAGTTCGTCCATGATACCTCATCACCCTAGTCCCTCACCTTCAATGATTCCTGCACCATCACCCTCAGGCGGTCCTCTTTCTGTACCCACACCTTCGCCGAACCCAAATCCTGGAAGTCACGGCCCACAATCTGTAGGTCATGGAGGAATCGGATCGTTAGGTGGGGGCCATCCATCGCCTTTCTTTCATGGTGCCGATGGCTCGCCTGCCCCAGTTCATAGTCCTTGGGCTGCAGCTGGTTCTGTAGGTTCTCCAGGGATGTCCAGACCTTCTCCGGTTAGAATGGAAACCAAACCGATAATGAATAGAATACTTCCTCAGCGGTCGTGGGCAGGAGCAATTCCCACGATATTGACACATGACGCTCTGGATGTATTGTGCACGCCAGTGACGTCTGTTGAGAGCAGCGATGCAGCGGGTGGTGCAGGTATCTCTTCTTTGCCGGGTCATCCTTGTAGCCCTCTGGAAAGGTTTTTGGGATCGTCGTACTTGAGAAGGCAGCTGCAGAGAATTGTAACTAGCGACGATTACAAGGTATTGTGCAAAAACAATAAGTGGCTGATGCGTACTTTTCGTTCATACCTAACTATTAAATTTATCCTAATTGGTCGACATTTTTGTTGGGAAAATTCAGCTTGAAATGACAGATAATCGAGGACCTGGCTACTTATCATTCCGCTCTGCTACAATGCAGTTCCGAGTGGGTCATGACATGAATCATCACCAAACACTTAATCTTATCGTTACTCCGTCACCAGAATATCAGGATAAGTGGACTCCTGAGGAAATTCATGTAAGTTTAATTGACGTATCCATGTCTCCGAAACATTAGATATGTGTAATATGTGCATACAGTAACAAATATAGGTATACATTATGTATAAATAACAAAAATTATCTGTTGCAGTATTTGCAAACGTTTTTCGCTACAAAAGTGGTCAGCCCACCGTTCAGACCCAACGGTTTGGCGGCGTTCGCTAAAATGATCTCTCTCCCACCAAGGATTCTCCGAGATTGTATTCAGATAATTCGGTTGCAGCTGAATCCATCCTTTGTGGAACACTCAAACTATAAGTGGAATGTGCAACTTTGTCTTACAGTACCCCAGTCATCTATGCCTATCATTCCACAAGGCATGCCCGCATTAGTGACTTCAGCTGCAAAAATCCTAATTTACGTAAGTATCACTGACACGCGTAGCTTGAAGATGTATCATCGTGTAAAGTCGTAAATATACACAATATTTTGTGTAATTGTAGTATTCAGCGCACTACGAGTATGAAAACTAAGATTATAGCAATTAAATATTTTATTTTACAGCTATGTCTTACTCGTATTCAAACATCAAATCAGCCCGCACCACCTCCTGCACCTGAAGACGGTGACGGGAGCCAGCCAGAGAGAATGCAGCTCATCGTCGTACCTCTAATATACGATAGTTCAGCGAACATTACTCAGCTAGCAGAAAAACGAACGGGGCAACCAGGTGAATGCTATATTATTGAACCTCACTAGCTAACTAGCTACCAAACTATGGTTTTATTATTATTTTACACTTTATAGTGTAAATTTCAATTTTTACCGAACTTCGCAACTAATACAAAATTGTTACAGTTTCTATGGAGTATGCAGCCGTGTCCCAACAATTGAAGAGATTTGGGGATTTCAGTCCCAATATGGACTGTTCTATTTTCCCTGCTGTACAAGATCTACTCGCCAATTTGGTATTACCTCCAGATGGACCTACTCCCCCTGGTCCTCCACCTGTTGGACCTGCTGGTGGACCTCCACCATCAATGCCACCTGTAAGCAGCTTAAGTTTTTTTCTGTCTGAGCAGTCTTCATGGTAGTCTGTGAACCAGTACCTGTTCGAATACCGTTCTATTTTTAAAGAAATGGGTTGTTGTATGAACTAAAAAGATTATATCGCTAACCGGTCATTACTATTAAATACAGTAATAACGTTTGCATATAGATCTGGTATTAGATTAGCAACAGATTAGTATTAGTAGTACTGAATGAACAAATCAAATACATACCAATGATACCCGTTTGCAATGTACGTATATATATTTTCATTTTTGATGCTGTCTCTCAGATGGGTAGACCTCCAATGGGCGGACAACAATTCGCAACCCCTCATAATCCAATGGGACCCATGGGACCAATGTAGGAATTCAAGATCTTAAGAAAACATGTGTATAACAATATTGAATGACGAATTCGTTAATTTATTCCTCGGAGATTCACTGTTTGTATATTTTATGCTTAAAAACCAATGTTTCGTAAAAGTGGCTTACAAAATTGAATTCATCACGCGATTGGCGATTGAGTTGCTTTATTAAATCATGCGTTGTAAGTTGTAAAGTAAAGTTGTATGTATTATAATCAAAAAAGAAGGAAAATGTAGATGTAGCTCTGTATTTCGCGTGGATTTCAAACTAAGTATGATTAAATAATAATTATTGTTATTATTATTATCTATACATTGTGGTTATTGTTATTATTTATTACTATTACATTGCTCAACTCACGTTGTCATCAAGCCTTGATTGCTTCAACATGTGTAAATATGTCCAAATGAATGTATAGGTACACTAAATGCATGTAATGTATCTATCTATAGCTTATTATTTTTTTAAGAGGAGCACCTCGCAAGTTAAAGGTGCATCAATATCATTCCAAAACCTGACAGGAGGGCGAATTGCAACAAACCCATGTTCTGTTCATGATATTTTTGTGCATCCAAGTACCTATATTTTGTGTGCATTTTTGAGCATGTACAAGTTTTCCTAGACTCCCGACAGGACCTAGACTGGAATTGTTCAGCTGGCCTTCCATCGTTCCATGAGTTAAACTATTGCAAGCATAATGACAAGATAACGTACATGAAAGCATACCACCAACGACGGAGTCACCGGAAACTGTGGTGTGGTTTTCTTCGATAAGCACATACGACAAAATAATGCATTCCTATAAGTAAAAATTAAGTGACAGTGTTACATGCGACAGAAATTGTATTGCATTCGTAGAGGAATAGGTACATATAAATGTAGTAAGATGCAAGAAAGAAAGAAAAACCAAAGAACTTGACCTCATAATACATATTATGATATGCCACAATATTTTTTTCACTAATTCATTACGACGTTAAAGCAACTAAGCGTGCTTAATCCCAGTTCTCAAACCAACATAATCCCAGCTCATGAGAAGGAAAATTGCGTATTTATTTCCATTAGCAAGTGCCAAGGTTTTATAGACATTAGATACATCTAACGTTTAGTACTGTAATAATCTTATTTTTATTTAGACTTTGCGGTATTCAGTCATTTGTGGGACGGAACCTTGCAAAAATCATCATTTTTACACATCAAAAATATACAGATGTAGCTAATTACATTTTTTTTTTTTGGCGAAGGAGCAAGGACAGCCAATGTAATTCCTTTGGATTGACACCGGAGACATGGAAAAACGGCACCAATCATAACCCACTTTATATTCCTCCTTACAGAATAATTTACAATTAAATTTTAATGGGTGTAATTGCTGAAAAAAATAAAGGAACTAAAGATGCCTAGGCATATAAGAAGGTGGGAAGGTGTTAAAAAACCTTGGGTGTACTTACTAACTCTGAGCATTGTAACCACGGCCTTCAATATTGACACGGAGTACCCAATCGTTCTCTCCGACCATTTTGATGGGAGTCGAAGCCTCTTTGGCGCCAGTGTCATTCTCCTGGAAGGAAGTCGTACCCTGGAAGGAGGGACAGACTCGGAGCGGGAAGGATGGTGAGGGAGTTTTCTTTCCTTTCGAACAAGCTTCCTTTTTAGAACTAAATAAAATTTGTGCACGGGATAATTCCGAATTTCGAAGTTTTTGGGTCAATGAAAAATTTCTGAGGATTTTCCCACTACAGGATTCTCATAGGCACCCCAAAAGCCAATTCCACGTTCCCAAATCATAAGGACATCCTGGAGCCCGGCGTTGTGTGGCGATGTAGCATTCGAGGGAATGACAATGAATGTCGTCAGATTGTGATGGATCCCACGGGTATTTCTATAATATATGTAGACAATTACATTTTTGCCTTTTTATTTACTGTCTTTAGATGTTCGTCTTTGAAGTTCGTAGTTTAAATTTTTTCGTTCGTCCTATTAACTCCTATTATGTTGTTACTAATTTTTTCGGTCAAAATGTCTTTAAGCTGTCTAAACTTGGACTAGAGGCTTTATAATATATTTTAGATGTACATATTTGTACAAAATTTGTTACATTACAGATGCCAACTACGACCCCAAAGTAAGGGAATTCGCCCACCAGGATCTCAAAAGTGAAGGATGGCTGGGCGGGAGCATGACGATGGGGAAGGACCGATTTGTGGCATGTGCCAGTCGATGGATAAACCGGAAATACTCCCAAAATATTAGGTTGGCCTCCGGAAGTACAGCGAGGGAACAATTACACTACATGCTCGGCATATGTTACTGGGTGCCCAAAGCTCATTTACAAGCTCGGCACTTGAATTCCACCTGGCCCTGGCTCCCTCCCAATCATTCTTACCGGCTTCTTCCTCTGGCTAGCACAAGTAATTTTAATTTTAATCCGGGTTATTTATACAGTATTAAAAAAATTAAAAATTCACCCTTTGAATGTTTGTATTTATTTAATATTTCGTGGGAAAGTTTTTATTTATGGTCCAATAACATTTAACAGCGTTTATTAATTCAAGGTCGAGCCTATAGTGTAAACGACTGGAAATATGGTCAGGCCGGCTTCTCGGCGTTCATGACTGCGGATGATGTCCTCATTTTAGGGGCTCCGGGAGTCAAGGATTGGACAGGTGAAGTGTACACATGTGTTAATAAATCGTAACTAACAATGCTTTATAAGATACAATTATTATCTAATTAAAAATGAAATTTTAAATTTAAATTAAAACGTTAAAATTAATTAAAATTAAAATTAAAAGTTAAAATTAAAAGGTATGACATCCGAATCGGTATTGAAATTCAAATCGGATATTAATATTTTTCAGTATTTCAATCGGAATTGTATTAATATTTTTCAGTATTTCAATTGGAATTATATTAATATTTTTCAGTATTTCAATCGGAATTCGTATCCATATTTTTGCCAGAAAAATATTTTAATTGGAATGTATAATGACTAATATCGAAATTCAAATTCGTATTCAAAAGTTGACATTTGGATTTCGATACTTTATTGGTATTCGGA
>JAQGBT010008085.1:0-10212 GCA_034698585.1 Disparrhopalites patrizii
TTATTCTCTCTCTTTCTCTTATTCTCTCTCTTTCTCTTATTCTCTCTCTTTCTCTTATTCTCTCTCTTTCTCTTATTATCTCTCTTTCTCTTATTCTCTTTCATTCTCTCGCTTTCTCTCATTCTCTCTTTCTCTCGCTTTCTCTCGCTTTCTCTCATTCTCTCTCATTCTGTCTCATTCTCTCTCTTTCTCTCGCTTTCTCTCTTTCTCTCATTCTCTTGCTTTCTCTATCTTTCTCTCGCTTTCTCTCATTCTCTCTCATTCTGTCTCATTCTCTCTCTTTCTCTTCCTTTCTCTCGCCTTCTCTCTCTTGCTTTCACTCTCCCAGCTTCAAGTAGTACATATGTATACGGGAGGGAAGAGAATGCAGTGAGAGGCAAGAGGGACTTTGGAGAGGGAGAAGCTTTTGGGTTCCGCAACTTACACGTGCGTACTGGGACCAAATGGATGGATGTTCACAGCTCTCTCTCTCACTCTCTCTCTCTCTGTCATTCTCTCTTTCACTCTCTGCCTCACTCCCTCTGACTAACTCTCTTTCCCTCCCCTTTCTTTCCCTACCTCATTCTTTCCCCGATTGAGAAATACTGGGCGTCCGAGCTGAGGAAAGAGCGCCTCCGAGGGAAGGGAGGAGATGGGAAACAATGGGAGGATGAGCGATATAAAGTAATGATATCACCCATGGAGAAAGCGGGGAGTATTATTTTGGGGGAAAGTTCCGAGATAAGTAGGGCTGATGGGATAGAGGGAGGAGGAGGAGGAGGAGGAGGAGGAAATTGGGAAGGGTAAAAGAGAAAATAGATGAGAGGGAGGAAAGAGACATCCTGAACAGAGACGTTTTTTTGTGAGCGGAGAGGGGATGAGAGGGGAAGAAAGAGATAATAAAAGAAGATACAAACGAAACGACACGTAGTAAAGCGCTGCAGAAAGTCATTTAGTGTGCCGGGGAACGCCAAACATTGAACGCAATTAGCTTTTAATGGAAGATAAAACTATCTGTGGGACAGAATAGAAAATATAGGGGTTAGGAAGAGAGCGTATAAGCTGATAACCTGAAGGGATAAGTAGATAAAAACAAATTCTCAACAAGAGAAACGCAAGATCGGTAGATGGAGTACAGTTACGGACGAAGAAAAATAGATCCAAAGAGGATGCGAATCCAAAATGAGATAAGATGTGTAGGAAGATAAATGGGGCAAGAGAAGAAAAATAATGGGAAATGATACGGGAGATTATACAAAATAATAATTATAAGTGCCGAAATAAAAAGAATAATTAAATCACCAGGTTACAGTAAAAGCAAATGCTAATAGGAGATAAGCTAATATTTGGATTCTGAGATAAACTAGGATATTCCCCAAGAAAACAATGCATGGAAGATGAGTAGAGATAATCGGCATGGAGCAACATGCATAGACAAGCCGGAGAATTTGAAAACATTTGAAAAAGAGGCACCGAAAAATCTAAGAACATGTTACAATAAGCTGAATGGCAAAGATAAACAGAGAAACAAATTAGCCCGGGCCAATCATGACCTTACAGAAAGAGAACCCAAGTAGAAAAAAGGGAGACGAGACAAAGAGAGTGAAACTTTATAAAACTGTGAATAACACAGTGTATGCAAAATAGAGGGAAAAGAGACACATTGGGAAGATAGAAGAGAAACGTTAATTAAGGCGGAAGCCCGGAAAAGATAAAAAAAATTGTAAGATTATCAAAATTAGTAAAATACAGAGCCGCAAGGGTAACATGGAAAAATTATACAAGCGGAGACATTACAGCAGAGTAGAAAGCATCGCAAAGGCAAACGTATGGCAGATGAAAAGGAAAATAAACAAGAAAGCATGGCAGAGAAAACCGGAAAGCAAGGGGGAAAGTACAACATAGAAAAACGGAAAACAAGCAAGAAAGTACAATAGAGAAAAGGGAAAAGCAATAGAGGAAGTCTGACAGAAGAAACAAGAAAGCTAAGCAGAAAATACAACATAGAAAAACAGAGAACAAGCAAGAATGTACAGCAGAGAAAAGAGAAAAACTAAAGAAAAAGTCTAACTAGGATAAACGGAATGCAAAGGTGAAAGTACAACAAAAAAGAAAAACAAGCCTTAAGTGCAGCCGAGACAAGGCAAAAGCAACGGAGGAAGTCTGGCAGGGATAACAGGGAAGAAAAGAGAAAGTAACACATAAAAACCGGAAATCAAAAGAGCACCAAAGGAAAAAAGAAACCAAAGCAGAAAGTATAACAGAGAGAAATGGAAACCAAAGGAGAAAGTATAACAGAGAAAAATGGAATCCAAAGGAGGAAGTATAACAGAGAAAAATGGAAAGAAAAGGAGAAAGTGTAACAGAGAAAAATGAAAATCAAAAGAGAAAGTATAACCGAAAAAAAATGGAAACCAGAGGAGAAAGTATAGCAGAGAAAAACGGAAACCAAATGAGAAAGTATAGCAGAGAAAAATGGAAAGCAAAGGGGACAGTACAACATAGTGAAAAGAAAAATGGAACGCAAGGGGGAAAGTACAACATAGAGAAAGGAAAAATGGAACTCAAAGGAGAAAGTACAACCTAGAGAAAGAAAAAACAATCAAGATTATACAGCCAAGAAAAACTACCAAGCAAATGAAAAAGTCTAGCAGAGAAAAAAGTACAGCAAAGTCAGAAAGAAGGGAAAGGAGAAAGTACAAAAGAGGAAAAAGTAAGTCAAAACAGAAAATACAGAAAAAGTGAAATTACAGAGAAGAAACTACAGCTGCTTATAAATTAAACCGAAGGGAAAAATACAACAGAAGAGAAAATAAAGGGAAAAGATAGCTTAGAAAAATCTCCCTGGAAAGTCAAACAAGACAAGGCTGGTGATGATGAAGAAATGGAAATACAGAATGAATCAAATATGAGTGAAAGCATGGGAAAAATAGAGGAGGAAGAAGGAAACAGGGGAAGACATCAGAGAAAAAGGGAGGTCAAGGGGAAGAGAAAAAGAATAAATGGGAACATGGTGGATGTAGGGGGGAAAGCATAGGGAAAAAGATGGGACAGGGAAAGGCGGGTTATTCCTATGGCCGTTGGTCCCCTCACAAGTAATACTACAATGCTTACTCCTGCATATAGCGGATGCCTTCTCCTTTTTTCCCCCTACACACATTCTCTCTTGAAATTCTGTGCAGACTGCAGTAGAATATAGTCAAAGTCTTTCCAAGCCAAAGAGAGTGAGTTGACTCTCTCTCTCTCGCTCTTTCTGGCTCATTCTGACTCTCTCTCTCTCCCATTGAAAATAAATGGAAATGTGAGAGAAATTCCTTTCTCACACACTCTCACTGAGTCAGTCAGTGGCTGGGTAAGGAAGGGTTAGGAAGGAAGACGAGGAATACTTGGCTTCAGCTATTCCTTGCTCACTAGAGTTCAGTCTCATTTCAACTGTGCCACGAGCCAGAGCACCCTCTCACCATCACATTTATCCTCTTCTACATGCTCCTCTTCCCCTGTCCCAAATTCCCTTGGAAATTCTCTGAAACGGTGACAGTTTGACAATTCTTACATTCATACATTTTTTTTAGGGAAAATCCATGGTATATTTCAGTCCTACTCCAAACAAATTCAGTTTCGTTCTTCCAAACCCAATTTTGTGTACAGTGAATGGTGACAGTGAGAATTTTAAAACTTTTTTCCCACACAAATAACATTTTTGTTGGGACGGAAATTGTGAAAAAATCAAATCAGAATTAAATATCACGGATTGTGTAGTCCTTTGAAGATTAACAGGGGAAATCTCCGGGGAACTTCAAACTACTGGAGAAAGTGGAAGTGGGGAAAGTTTAAGATTGTCCTGGAACGGCAGAGAGCGGCTCCACGTGGAAATGTTTTTTAATGAGTAACAAAAGCAAGGACTTGGACATGGTAATAACTTCCTGGTAATAACTGTTCCTCTTAAAAAGGATGAGGAGTTAAATTTTTTGGAAAAAGTTCCATTTTTCCAAGGGAGAGAAAGTTTTGGGGGGGACAAAAGGGAAGGGACAGATTCAATGGGATTTCCACGGTGTCTTTCCTTTGTGGTGATGGGCTTTTAGAGATAAACGGGAGGAGAGGGAATAGGAAATTTTCTATGGGGAAAATCAACAGACCAGGGGGAGTAGAGGGGAAATAGAGGTAACAAAAAACACAAGTTTTGGAAGGATTAAAACTGGAAATACATGGGCAAAATGAAAAGACCAGGAAAGATAAAATGACGGGAATGTGAATGGAGATTGGAGAAGAATTAAAAGCCGAAAAACTGGGGAAGGAACATAAAGGCGGAATTGTTATTCGAAAAAAGTGCAACAGAATTAAGTCATAGTTTGAGAAGTAAAGCAGAGAAAGCAAGAAAAATCACGGAAATAGCAAACGCAAAACTACAAAAATAGAAGGCAAAGCAAGACATTTCAGAAATATAATACAACAAGGAAAATTGCCAAAATCGGAGAAGAAGGCAAGAAAAATGGCTAAATAAAGACAAAAACTAGCAAAACTACAGAAATAACGGAGAAACGAAATAGAACCACCGGACAAAAAACCGGAACAAAAACTGACGGAAAAACCGGAGAAAAAACTGACAAAAAAAAAACCGGAGAAAAAACTGACAAAAAAAACCGGAGAAAAAACTGACAGAAAACAAATAAAAGTCAAGCGGCAAAGACGAAATACGAAACACCGAAAAAATTCCAAGGCATTTCTCCCGTATTTTTCATAAAAAAAAATCCGTGCCCGTTTAGAAATAAGGAGGAATTTTGTCCCTCTCATTGAATTTCTTCACTTCTGCCATCAAGAGAGAAAGGGCGACGGAGAAGAATTTTTTTTTCGGGAAGTATACAGACGGAAAAATTCCTTGGAGAGATTCGCGCGCTTTTTTATTCTTTCTCTCTCTCTCTCTCTCTCTCTCCCTCTGTTCTTTTTCTTCTCTGGAAATCCTCCGTGAAAGCTTCCTTCCTCTCACATTGTCGATGGCAGGGATTTCCCCCCACTTTTTGTTCTCTTTCATGTCCCATATTTATTCCCTGCACATGTGACTTGGGAATACGGGTGAAAGTGAAATTCCGGGGAGGACAAAGTCCATCGTTGCTTCCGAGGATGTGTGAACTCATTCTGTCACCTGCATTGCTCCTGCCCTGAATAGAAATATTTAAAAAAAAAAACAAAATAAAAACTTGGAGAGGGAAATTCCAACCGGAAAAAATGGTCCATTTCTCTTATTGACTTTTTCCCGGGAATTTTCTGATGTAGTTAAAAAATTGTAACAGAAGATAAAATTGTGCAAAAGACAAAATCGTAACAGAGGCAAAATTGTAAGAAGGAAAACCAAATTGTAAAACAAAAAAGAAAATCTTTCAAAAAAAAAATACTGAAACTTCTCTGTAGTGAAAATGAAACGTGCAATTGTATTTTTCCCTTGAAGATCAGGCAGCAATTCAAAGACAGTCACGCGGAGTTGACTGCCAAGCAAGACGTCGAGATGTTTCGGTAAGCTCTTGTGTGTGTGTGTGTCTTCTTTATTTCATTTTTTTGTTTATGTACATTTTCCCTTTCATTTCAAGATATTTTTGGTAGCATTCCCCCCGTTTTTGTGGGATGTCTCTCCCAAGGATTAAAATAAATTCCTCTCGTCACTATCTTTCCATATGTATGTATGTCTCCATATGTGTCTCTAAGGGAGAAATTACCCGGCAATACCCATTTTCTCACCCTCCACCAAAACCGAAGGGATATATCCTCCTTTTTTATAGCCACGTGTTTTTTTGGCTCCACGTTGTGAGTATTAAAAAAAATCCTTCTCAAAATCTTTTTATGTCCTTCACACGCATCGTACCCATAAACACCATTTTTTTTCTCTCCCTTGTTCAATTTGCCTACACAGATTTTCTTTTGGGTGTTCCTTGTTCCTTGCAAATTGTGTGCAGAAATGCCGTTTTTTTTGGGGGTATGTTCTCAATTATTTCCCAGCATTTCATTCATTCAGGGAAATTCATTCAGTTAACGGAGGGGAAATCTCGGCGGCATACCATATTTTTTGGTCCCCCGTTTTTCTCACGGAGATCAACCAGATTGAAATAAAACACAAGGAACTGTATTTATATGAATAATTCCTTAAAAATTCTTTGTAGCGAAAGAAATACGGGGGAAATTTCCCCCGTATTCCCCCGAAAAATGGAAGCAAGAAGCTTTAATTGGATTTGAAATTAAATTTAATGTGTAGTTACACAATTTCAAGTCAAAGTTTTACCATCAAACTGGGCCAGTTTTGGAATTAAGTACAATCATAATTTGTCGCAAAATCCTCTTGGGTGATCTGCACAAGAGAAAAACCACGAAATATTTTTCCAATGGTCATGATGCCCGCCAGTCGAGATACACAGCAATGGGGCAAAGTCAGACAAAATTAATCTGGATTCGGTTTATTTGTATACAGTTTATATTATACTCATAGGCATACCGTACATAATTATTGGAAGATAGTAAATAAAAAGAAAGCAAAGAAAGGACCAGTAATTTTCCCCCCATTAGCTCAAGAAAGAAAGGATCATTTTTATAAATGCTAATAATGGAGGTAAACAAGAAAGGATATGACAATGCTCCATGTAAAACCCACATGGCGAGTCCTTTGAAAATCGGGCCGTCCATCATATCGGAAGATTTCGGTTCCTTTTATTATTCCCCGGGTAAACTGAGGTAATCAGGACGCCATTATTTGCACAAAAATTATACCAACGAATATTCCCTCGAATATTTCTCTCCCTCTTTCCTCTCCTCCATTTATACCTTCCATCCTGTCCCTTTAATAGCATAACAAATAATAGTCCCGGGCCGAGATAATAATGACCGTATTAAAGTAGCCTTATTACACAGATAAGGCTTCTCCCGGTCCGAGCGCCCCGAAATTTTGTGGGGCTTCCCCAAGCCATCCCTCGTGTTTAAAGCTAATCAGGAGTGAATAATGAAAATGGACAGGAACTGACCCCTAATTAATTTAGTGGAAAGAGCCCAAATAAATTGTTGGAATTCCAATCCCCCAACCAGAGAGCGCCTTGTTCCCGTCAAGGCAAGGATTTTCAAAGTTTTTGGGTTTATCTATACTGAAATAGTATTTATATGTGTATAATGCACTGTGTATTATTGCCCATATTATGGACGGTGGAAAGACCTATAATTCTTTGGAGGGGATCTATATATATAGGTATGTATGTATAGGGGTATAGTAGGAACTTCTGATTGAAGGGTGGGCGACGGCCAAGGAATTGGCTAATATTACCAAAAGGATTACGACGTAATTTCCTCCGAAAAAGAATGCAGCCCCGAATGGCGGGTGGTGGAGGGCCAGTAAATGGATTTCATTGTCTGTGCAAAAGAACTTTCCTGGGCAGTCTTCTGGGCTGTAATGGGACGATTCTCGTATTTAGTCGCAGAAATTGAAAAATATTCGGGAAATCGCTGTACATATTTTGGGGAAATGGGTTAATTTGGAATTCAGATGGCTAAGAAATTGTTAGTCAGGGACAAAATGTATACATATGTATTTTTGCACTGGAAATAAATTAGAAATTGGGTGAGGAAATGAAGCAATATTCATTTTTGGAAGGGATAATTTGATTATTATAGCTCTTAATTTTCCTTGTTTCCTAGGAAAAGACTGAATGAACGGTTTCAATTTAAAAAAAAAAGAAATACTGTCACAAGGGACGTCATGTAACAAAGCAGCCAAGACTTTGACAGGAGAATTGTAGATGGAGAAGTTTGGAATTGAAACAAGAGGAAAAAAAAGAAATTAAAAGAGGAAATACATTTAAGCACATTTAATGAAGCAACAATCAGAATGTCAGAGTGAATATTAACCACTCAAACTAAAGCATAAATTGACAAAAAGATGGACACTACACCTAAACATAAATTTATCATAACAGAAGAATTGCAGATTCAAAACATGAGGTTGAAATACAGGAACTTAAAACAATTTCAATGGAGCAAAGAAATAAAACAGAATTTTCAAATAACATTCATAACGAAATATTGCAAAACATTTTGAAAAAATGAGCGTAAAACTTCAAACGTAAATCAAATGGAAATTCAAATTAAAAGATTAAACTTGTGAGGGCAAAAAGAAATTGAAAATTAAAAAGAGAATTACAATGATAAATTTACACTAAAATAAAATTACTTTACATTTTGTTTTTTGGAAAATTAATTGTATTTGAAAAAGAGAAAATAGGACGGTAAAAATAAAGTTAATGCTAAAAACAGATTTAAAAGGATAAACTGTGGGCTAATTTAGTTTAAATTTGAACGTTTATATTTTGGAAACTAGATACCATTTAAAGAGGAGAAAAATATGGGGAATAACATGATGAAACATGCAGAGAAAAATCAAGACAAAAATGCACGTAAAATAGAAACAAAACGTTTGAGTTTAAATATGAATAGGTTATAGTATTTCGTTATATTTAGTCTCACTGCGAAAATACTTTTCAACATGTTAAAAATGGGAAATGCGAAATGCAAGAAGGCTGGAAAAAAACCGCAAAAAAAAACATTTTACAACTTTCATGACAAAAAAAACCTTGGATATTTCCTCAAATTCCTGAATAATGCTGCCAAAATCCTCCAGAAAAATCATAAAATAAAAAACTTTATATTTTATGATCATTTACACTTTCCACATGCGTCCTTTCACCCTCGAATAAAACAGGAAAATTCCTAGTGCTGACATGCGACTCACACTAAATATTTGTCCCTGTGTTATGCCATATTACCTCAAACTCGGAAAAAATCCATCAGCAACTGCCATTTCATTGCCCTCATATGAAGAACAAAAAAAAAACGTACAGGAAAAAAAAAATACTTTCTGTCGTAGTTCCCCTTTTTTGTACTTCGTAGCATAGTTTCCGGCGTGATAAAAATCGTACCTCCCGCTATTCTCGTACATACGCAGGAAATGTATGGCCAGCAGTTGTCCCAGCTCAATTTTAAAGCTCCTGCTGATCCATCACAAGGAGGAAGGAGTTAGGAGAAAGCAGTTCAAGTTTGTTGGGGGAGAGTGACAGTCACGAGAAATAAAGGCAACACCAAAAGTCATTTCTTTCTCCGTGGGGGAAATCACATTCGTCCTATTTTCCCCTCTCAGTCAGTTTGTTGTTAATACAAATTAAATGACCATTAACAGGCATTCGTCTAATTACAGGCCCGGAACATTCTTTCATGCTCCCCTCCTCACAACATTATTTAGTCCCGAGATTGACGTGTGGATTTAGGACAAATTAGCTCCGTTAACGCCACACACACTTTCAATCAATGGAATCCCGAGGGGATGTTTTTTTTTTGGTTTTTAAAGAGAATTTACTCTGATTTTTATGAGAGTGGAAATATTATTAAAGACAGAGGATTTTCCTCCTTTACGGGGTAGGCAACCTATTTATGGGAAAAGGGGAGAGAATCTCCACCTTCCATAAATTGACAATGAAAGCTCTGGAATTATCCCCACTTTCCCTAAATCAAAGCTGACGTGTACCAAGGAAAGTCTGAAGGACGAAAAAAACAATGTATGTTGGGAAAGGAGGAGAGACACGAGAGTCAAATGGAGGGACATTTAAGTACATAAGAAAAAAAAGAAATTTAGAGAATGATAGAGGAGCAAAATGGGAGAAAATGCGAGGATGAAATAGAGAAAGGAAAAGGAGGGAATTGAGAGAACGAGGAGCAAAAAAGTAGAAATTGACAGAACGATCAACAAGAGATAACAAGGAAGAAAGTGGAAGGAGAAACATGGAGACAAATTGAAGGAAGAAGACAGGAGGCAAATTGATACGAGAGAAACGGAGAGAAGAAGACAATGACACAAATACAGAGTTGATAAAATGGGACAAACAGTGAAGCAAAACAGGAGAGACAGAGACAAGGAAGTGGAAACAAATTTTATGGGGACAGAGCGAATAAAACAGAAAACAATAGTATACAGAAGGAGCAAAAACCAAGAGAAACAAAATAGAGAAAAATAAGAGAATCAGAGAGGGACAAAAAAGCCAAATAGAGGAGAAGAGAGACAAAAGCAGACAAACAAAGGTCGACGGAGACAAGAGGAGACAAATAAAGGAGAAGATAGAAAAAAAGAGAAAAATAGAGGGAAGAGAGACAAAAGGCGACAAATAAAGGAGAAAAGAGAAAAAAGGAGAAAAATAGAGAGAAGAGAGACAAAAGGTG
>JAQGBT010008086.1:0-10211 GCA_034698585.1 Disparrhopalites patrizii
GGAGAGGGAGAGAGGGAGAGGGAGAGAGAGAGGACTGTCTTCCCCTGTAATAGTTGGTGGGTAGAGACGGGTATAGCCCTGGAATGGAGAGGAGAGGAAAGGCGTAGTGAGTGTGTATGTGCATTTGTATGAGAGTAATGTGGCATGGGGACGAGGTCAGAAGATAGATGAGAGCTTTCGGGCGAGCGGCTGCCCTACGCTCGCAATCTGTGTCACAATTTACGTGAAATATGGTCAGGGGCTAGCCTAATCTTGTAAGATTTGTGGCTCCCGGATAGTGCTGAATGCGAAGGTCTGGATTACATTCATCCTTCCTTAACGGACCCAAAACTATGCATGGCTCTTCCCTCCTTCCCCTCCTCCGCCCTCCCCCAAACAAGCCATCTGCATATATACTGAAGTTATCTTCTTCTTCCTCCTCATCCTCCTCCTCCTCCTTTTTCTTCCAAAGCTTTCTCTCTATAGTGTACTACTACACCCTTTTAGAAAAAGTCCATATGACCACACTATTGGAAACAATCCTCCCATCCTTGTCCTCCTATATCTTTTTTCCCCCTTCAACCCTCCCCTCCTCTCTCACTCTTTTTTCTCGACATCCTTCTTCCTATTTTTTCCCCTCCCTTTCCCCCCCCCCTCTGTAATAGCATAGAGACTGGGGGCTTGTCGCATTTTAAATAAAGCGTAAGGGTGGAGGGAGAGGGGGAAAAAGGGGGTCCAAATGAAATGTAGAACTATAGAATCCAATTATATGTATCTGTTTATTTCGAAGGAGAGAAGATGCATTTGATGTCATACTCCTTTTCCGTATTATACCTCAAAAAAAATTTTTTCTTCTGTATTTTCGTCATTATTTTGGTCTCTTTCTCTTTTATTTTTCCCTCTATCTTTCTCCTCTTCATCTCTTCCAGGGCTTGTTGGGGCTTGTATAGAGTGCACATTACTTATAAGGAAAGTGTCAGTGTACAAGGGCCTGTATTTTGTTTCGGTGGGTACAGTGTCTTGACTAAATTCCTCATTTGTTTCCCATCTCTTCGCCCACATTTTTTGTCTCTCCTTCCATGACCATGTTTCTTCTTCCTTCTATTTCTTATTATACCCTTTTTTTTTTGTCCCCCTTTTTAAAGAGCACCATGACTTCCAACTAATTAACATGCTCGGAATTACATGGGACGTATCCCATGTAATTCCCAGTTTTCCCTGTCCGCATCCAATCATCACCCACCCATTTTCGGGGGAGGGGGTGGGGGAAGGAGAAGAAAAACTATTAGACGGGACAGGATGGTTAAAGTAATTGAAATTGGTTATGACAGACGAGGATAAGAGATTGGGAATAAAACGAAGAATAAACCTTGAAGGAATGGGTGAGGAAAAGGCCTGAAATCCGCTCTCTCCGTCTCTTCACTTTCACCTCTCTCGTCCTTAGACAGGCTCCACTCCAGATTTAAAGGCTCCTAAATCTTTTTGCGCCTGAGATATGCTGCCGAGGAGAGAAATATTGATGCCCTTCAACTTTTTTGGACCAACTTCATTCCTCCCCTAATTCTGTACTTTGAGACTTGCCTCCGAAATGACAGCCGACAAATTGCCGTTCGCTATGGTGGGTTGGTTTGGGCTAAGTGTCAAGTTTCATTTGACAGTTGTCGGAATTCATAGATGCTGATTGCCTCATGCCACATATGACCATATCCAGCAGGGCTTAATACGGAACATGACCAGTTCCTCTCAGTTCCGGGCACATACCAAAAATGGATCAATTCTCATACTAAAAATAAGAAAGTCCTCCATCCGCATATAAAATGTAAAGAAGCTTTATGCAAAGGATGATTTTGCAAAGGATGATTTTTCAAAGGATGTTTAGATTTAGTATATTGGAAGTTGGTCAATTTTTTGTATTTTAGCGGAATGGACCTAATGGTATTTTTTTGTAGTAAGGCTAAGTGCGAATGTAGTCAGATTTTGTAAACTTTATCCTTCGACTTGCTCGTGTACCTCAATGGTACTATAACAATACCATCTAAAGAACATTGACAAAACAAATGTTTACCCGAATAACATAAAAATACAAAGAAACAAAGGTGCAGTGGGAGTCGTTCGTAGAACCAAGAGAAGTCACATGTAGTTGGTCGAAATGCTTAAAGCATACGTAGATGCATTTGTCACAATTACAGCTACTGAATGCCCCTTCAAATGTAAGCCGCCTGTCTTGATAAGAATTTTGCTCGTTTTTTTTTTGGCCTATAGGATTTTGTTGGATTTTTTTTTCGTTTTTTTTTCTTTTTGAATATTTTGCAGCCACAGTGAGGATGTGAGGAAGATGGGAAAGAACAACTGTCATTTTTCGTATTAGGGAAAGTGACAAGAAGATTCCCTTTAAAAACTATTTGTAACAAACACAGTAGGGACAAGGGTGACAAGTGATGAAAAGCAACCAATAGACTAATGGAAAGTAAACTGATACCCGTAAATCTCCATGCATCCATTATGTGTGTTGTCACGTCAAGCCCTTTGTGAAGCCATTTCTCCGTCTCTCCCTCTCTCTCTCTCTGTCTCTCTCTCTCTCTCTCTCTCTCTCTCTCTCTCCATCTCCCTCTTTCACCCCGTCTTCTTTCCGAAACTCCAAACTTAAGTCTTTTTTTTTTGGCTATGTGTGCGTGCAGTCGTAAGCCTTTTCAAACACGCTCTTTTTTTTCTCTTCTTGTCCTTTTCCCTTTATTCTCACATCAAACAGAAAATTATCGTAAACCAGTTGTAATTCTACTACTTGTATTCTCCTGAGTGCCCGTATTTGTTCCATCCTCAACTGGCTCTTCCATTATATACGTATATATCGATATGAAGGCTTGATAAGAGCTCCTCCTCTGTATTTGTGTAAGTTTTTGTGTATGTGTGTGTCTCTCCGTGTGTGTGTGCATTTGTCATTCACATTTCTCTCTTCCCATGCCGGTAAAACTTCATAGGAGGAAAAAGAAAAAATAAGTAGGCGAGTAACTGGGGGTACTTTTTCAATCCTGACCCTTCCCCTGCCACCTGCCAATAATAATAACATACACTTAGATGTTACCAGAAGCCCCCATATATACGTATATATCACTGCAGGAGCGAACATCTTTCTCACCAACTCCCCAAACTCCCTAGTTCCACGGCTCCATGAGTCACATTTCACGGAAGTGGCCCACACCGTCAAAAAACTTCAGAATTACTCCGAGATGGAGATGATGTGGACGAGGGGTTGAGAGAGGATGATCAATATGAAAAGTTTGCATTTACAAACAGCCTTTGTGGACGCTCCCACATCTCCAGGATGTGGGGACGTGCGGGTACATATATGCAAATCCCCCAAAGACTCCCAGAGACTTGTCCGTTGTAACAATAATAATAAAATAATCCCCTGAGTATATACAAATACAGGGAGCATTATGGATGAGGGGAATCCAAAAATTGACAGTGGGGCCTTGTTTCAAGGGGCAAGAGTTATGGAGGTGACGGCTGAGCACAAAAACCAATGACAGACGAAAACATTACCTACGCAATAATGGCAGCTAAAGCAATAAAAGGGAGAGCACAAAGGAGAGAGAGAGAAAGACAAAAGTGAGAGAGAGAGAGAGAGAGAGAGATGGAAGAGAGAGAGAGAAGAGAGAGAGAGAGAATTAGAAAGCGAAAAAGAGAGAGAAATGTGACAGAAGAGAAACGGAGACAGAACAGAGGGATACGAGTGAGAGATAAAAATAGAGGCAGAAAACAGAGATGGAGACAGAGAGACAGGACGGAAAGAGAAGAGGAAGAGACAAAAGACAGAGAAAGAGAGACAGAACGGAAAGAGAGAAGAGGAAGAGACAGAACTGAGAGAGACAGAAGACAGAGAAAGAGAGTCAGAGAGAGAAAGGAAAGAGACAGAACTGAGAGACAGAAGACAGAGAGAGGAGAAATAGGAATAATAAAGAGAGTGAGATATAAGAGAGAGATATCAAAATGAGAGAGCCAGAAGGGAGTGAGAAATAAGACAGAGAAATAGAGAGAAAAAAAATAGGCACAAAGAGAGCAAAATAGACAGAAAGAAAAAAAATAGAAGAACGGAGGCAGAGTGAGACAGAGAGACATAGAAAGAGAGAGAGAAATAGAGGCAGACAGAGATAGAAAGGGAGACGTAGAGGCAGCGAGATACAAATAGAGAAGAGGCAGAGAGAGACAGAGAGAGAGAAAAAAAGGCAGAGAGACAGATAGAAAGAGAGAAATAAAGGCAGAGAGAGACAGAGAGATATAGAAAGAGAGAAATAGAGGCAGAGAGAGTGAGATTGGGGGAGAGAGAGAAATAGAGACAGGGAGAGATATAAATATAGAGGCAGAGCGAAATAGAAATAGAGAGGCTGAGAGAGGGATAGATGAACAAAGGACGAAAGTAAACTTCTCATCATCTCGCCACAAAGACCATAGGGCGGGACTTGACTCGGATTGAATAAAAGGTGACAGAGCTCACAGACTGTGACATTGCATATTGTGAGTGAAAAGCACTCACATGTGTATATGTATACCCATCGTATGTACATACGGATGAAACAAAAATGTTGGATCCCCCAACAACATCCTCAACAATGAGAGTTTATTACCGACATTTCTCGAAAAATGCAATGGGATTGTAACTACTAGAAAAAGTCCTCCTTTATACCCTTTGGAGATCTACATGGGTGTTTTTGGCTGGCCATTGATTCAAGTCCCCCCCCTGTCCTCCCCTCCCCACAATAATTTCATAACGTCTTTCCACCCCAATCCCTGACTTTTTGGGAGCTTGCGTAAAGGTTGGGGAGGGCATGAGTGGAACATGATCGTAGAAATGGACTGCGTAAATGTGACACACAAATCTTTCCTTTCAATTCAGGAGTAGTGATTGAGTGCCTGGATCACATGACATTATAACAGTTCAATTGATGACGGAGCCTCATGCAACCACTAGCCTCACTATTTTATGCTACACTATATCATTATGATTTTGGGTCCAGTACATTCATGTGCGTGTGCTCATCCCATGGTCCAGGGATGAGTTTTTTTTTTCTGGGGAGGAAAGTGTAGAGGCATGACTGCCGTAACTCCCGTAACAAATGCTCTGTGCGTGTTCACAATTTATCCGAAACAATTTCACATCAACATCTGCTCAGCTTCCCTTTTTTTTTTTTATTTCATCTCTCTCTCTTTCTCTCTGAAATCTCTCTGTCTCCCTTGGTATATATTTCGTTGTGAATGAATACACATATGTATGAGCCCTTGAAAAACTGCGCCGCTCTACCACCACTTGAGCAAATAATATAATTCCTTTCAAATTCAAATCAGCTTGTTACTTTTACGTCAACAAGTCAACAGAAAGTAAAAATGCAGTTTTTAAAAGAGCCGTGCAACCAGCTTGGGATTATTCCAATTATTATACCTTCACATTCCACATGTATCACATCAACCACGACCACAACAGCGGAGATCCTCTACATTTTTTTTTGTCAAAGCAATGGACATCAATCTCTTCACGCTCCCACATTCCTCTTTTTTTTTTTTTTTTTTTTAATTACAATGAACTCTTGTTTCTCTTGGAACAATATACGTCTTTTCCTTTGACCAGTCGGTATAGGTCCATTAATGTGTAAAGGTCCCATTGGAAGACAAAAGATCTCATTCATTAGGGAAGACAAAGATTGTCCAGAAAAAAAAATGGTAGGGGACAGACGGCGCCATCATACCAATGGGACACGGGAGTTATATGGTTATAGCGGATTTACTGATATGTGTAGTATTTTCTGTATAAATAATGGATATGATTGATATAATATTGATTTTTCTTTTGCGGTTATATATTTACACAAGGAGATTTTTGATTCCATTTGGATATGGCATGAGGTCACGCAGTGTACTAAATCTTATGTTTCCCACCCTTCACTTTTCTCCAGTGTTGACAATGGATTTTTCCTGAGTTCACATGCTCAACATTTCATGTTGGGAGAGCATGACGGTTTTTTTTTCTCCAACTGGAGTGCACTGATCTTTTAAGGGAAGAGCAAGATTAGAGGTACTTCCACTTAAGCGGGAAATTAGTTATAAACGTTATGAATGAGACATTTCATATATAGATTAGATAAAGCTCTCAAAACAACTAAATAGCTACCTCCTATTCCCAATGGATCCTTTGTTACATATTTGTGTTTTTTTTTCCAGAAAAGAAATAAACCTCCAATCATGAATTGTTGGGGGGGGGAACCGTTTTATACACATCATTGACAACTTGACGAAATAAATACCATCCAATTGACAGTGACAGGGACATGTGAGCGTGCATGCAATGAATTAAAAATAAGGGAGAGACAAACAAATGGCACATGCAATCAGGTGTAAGGACAGGGGAAATTAAAGACTTGAATATATGAGGGGGGGGGAAAAAACCAAAAAAATGTGAAAAACTGGACGGATACAGGCGGAGAAAGCCAGTTTACCCCCACTTGGTCAACAGTGTCGTCTTTCATTTGCAATCAATAAGGGAATGACACTCTTTCAGCACGTACAGTTCCGGTTCTTCACCGTCAAGCGCGGGGAGATTAGTAACCATCGGCTGGGAAGAAGAGTAAATGGCAAGTGATGGGCTAAGTACTAACTATGGACGTACTTTTACAGGAGGCATGCACGACAGCCCTGAGAAAGAACAGGCTTAAGAGGGGAACAGCCAGCTTACGAGGAGGGAAGAGAGTGCGAGAGAGAGAGAGAGAGAGACAGAGACAGACTGACAGAAAGAATGAGAGACTGAGAAAATTTACTGGAGGAGAATGAGTCAAGTGGGTGTACTGTAAGAAGGACGAAGGCAAAAAGAAGCCAGAAAGAAAGAGTGAGTGGGAGAGAGAGGAGTCAGAGAGAGAGAGAAATGGAAAACGAATGAGAGGAAAAGAGAGAGAGAGAGAGAATGAGAGAGAGAATGCGAGCGAGAATGAAAGAGAGAGGATTCCGGGAGAGAAAGAGACATGGAGAAAAAGCCAATGACGGAAAGAGAGAGAGAGAGAGAGGAGTGCGACAGAAACAAAGCGAATTAGAGAGAAAAAGACGAAGATCCAGAGAGAGAGAGCAGGGGAGAGAGAGACAGAGTGAGGCAACGAGCGACAGAAAAAGAATTAGAAAGAGCGAAAGAGAGAACAAAAGAGACAGAAAGAGGGAGAGAGACCGAGACTGAGAGGTAGAGAAGCAGTGAGTGAAAGGGAGAGAGATAGTGACAGTGGAAGAGAGAGAGAGATAGTGAGAGAGGAAGAGAGAGAGAAAGGGAGAGAGATAGTGAGAGAGGAAGAGAGAGAGAGAGAGGAAGAAAGAGGGAGAGATAGTGAGAGAGGAAGAGAGAGCGAAAGAGAAAGAGAGAGAAAGAGACGGAGACAGAAAGAGGGAGAGAGAGCGAAAGAGAGAGAGAAAGAGGCGGAGGCAGAAAGAGGGAGAGAGACCGAAAGAGAGAGAGAGAAAGAGGCGGAGGCAGAAAGAGAGAGAAAGAGTGAAGGAGAGAGACAATGACTGAAAGTGAGAGAGAGTGAGGGAGAAAGAGAGAGAGATAGAGAAAGGTAAAGTGGGGGAGCGAAAGAGAGATAGAGAGACAGAAAAAGAGAGAAAGAGAGAGAGAAGTGGAGAAATAGAGAGACAGAGGCTTAGTGATGGAGAGACAAAGAGAGAAAGAGAAAGAGAGAGAGAGTGAGAGAAAGGGCAAAAAGAGAATGAAACATAAAGAGAGAGAGAGAGACAGAGATAGGAGACAGAAAAAGAAAGAAGGAGAGAGCGAGGGAAAGAGAAATGGACAGAGAAAGAGCGAGAAGGAAATGCAGACTGGTAGTAAGAAAGAGGATGAGAGAGAGAGAGGTAGAAGAGAGAGAATGAGAGAGAGAGAGAGACTGAGAGAGAGAGAGAGAGAGGTATAAGAAAGAGAATGGTGTAGAGGAAAATGGAGGGTGTGTGTGTATGTAATGTAACGACAAAGTGAAGAAGGAAAAATCTTGAGAAAAGTGATGAGCCTTGAAAGAGGAAGGAGGAAAAAGCGAGAGAGAGAGAGAGAGAGAAAGACGACGGGTAGACAGACAGGACCGACTGCCGAAGTAAATTAACGCGGACAGCTCATGTCAGCATGTACAAAGCGTGGTGTTTGGCCTCTCCGCCTCAGTCATTTATCTCTGGACGATACAATACCTGCCACGAATTTGACACGTCCATCAAAGCACTCCCCCTGAGGATAAAGATACCGCGCCCTTCATGCTCTTTCGTCTTTCCTTTTCTCTCTCTCTCTCTCTCTCTCTTTCTCTCTCTCTCTCTCTCTGTCTGTCTCTCTCCACTCCACACAGTCCACACTCCATTCCCCACAAACATACATATAGACAAGCTTTCTTTTCAAGCTCCTGCCGGTACATATGGACATGGTCATGTCATTCATATTTCATCCTGTAGACTTTTATGTATGTACGTCCTGGTAGACATCCACATACGTACATACGCACACATCCCAAACTCTCCCGCAAGGTTTCATTGAAAAAGCTTTACCTGTTTTTATAGGATATTTTCCTTTTAGAAAAAAAAAAGTAGAAAGAAAGAAAGAAAGAAACTTCCTCTATAGCCCCGTGTGTTAGCTCAGCCACACAAAACAAGCTCTTCCCCTCACAAAGTCTCTGTTCATACAAGAGTGAGTGAGGCTCAAATTATCGGCTCTCATGATTAACAACCTCATCCAATCATCCCTTACGCAGCAACAGTAATGGTAACAACAACTTTTACAGCCCTATACACACACAATAATACCCTACGTCCACCCATTCAATGGGTCTATCCCTTCTACATGTGTATAGGTACTTACAATTCTGAGTCTCTACAGAAATAACAACATGCAATCCACTCCCTGGCCCCGAAACCTTTTTTTTCCCCCCTCTCCATCCTCTTCTTCTTTCCTCTTCTTCTTCTCCTTTTTCTCCAGCAACAAATCCACACACTCACCTCACATATGTACCTAGTATGTATAATGATGGGGTGAGTGGAAAGTGGGATGTACATCTCTCACCAACATCCCTGTAATAACGTATTGTATGGAGTATGTGCACCGAAATAACCACCACTTAATACTAGGTTTGTCAGAGGAGACACTCGGAAAACCCATTACGAGCATAGCTTTTTTTTTTTTGCCCCCTTCTTTTTTCCTGGTGATGTGTGGACACAAGTAAAGGGAGAGGAGGAGGGGAAGAAATCCGACGGAGTTTCATATTTCACAAACTGACATGCCGTGTATAAGCTTCAACTGTACTTTGTACTTCTGGGGGAGGAAGCAGAGAGAGAGAGAGAGAGACAGAGAGACAGAGGGAGAGAGAGACAGAGGAAGACAAGAGGGGCTACGGACAAAGGAAAATACCTGTAGAAATCATGCATAGAGCATGATTAAGGCGGAGAACGTTCACGCCTTCGATTCCAAAGCTTTAACAATTAATCAAACTCCGGTTTTTTTTTTACCTCAATTCCCCTTCCATATATACATTTTTTATCAATTGAAACACACATTTCGGCCGTCCTTGCCTTAACCCTTCTCTCTTTCTCATTTTCTCGCCCCCATTCTCTTTCTTTATCTCTCATTTTCTCTCTTTCGCTCTCATCTTCTTCCTCTTTCTCTCATTTTGTCTCTCGTTTTCTCTCTTTCACTCTCATTTTCTTTCTCTTTCCCACATTTAATCTCTCTCCCAATTTGTGCCTAATTTTCTCTCTTTCGCTCGCATTTTCTTTCTCTTTCTCTCATTGAATCTCTCATTGAATCTTTCATTTTCTCTAATTTTCTTTCTTTCGCTCTCATTTTCTCTCATTCTTTCTCTTTCTCTCATTTAATCTCTCTTGCTCTCTCATTTTCCCTCTCATTCCCTCTCTCTTTCTCTTATTTTCTCTCTCTCTCTTTCACTTGCTCTCTCATTTCTTTCTCTCTCTCTTCCAGTCTCTTGTTTCTTCTCTCATTTTATTTACCTTTCTTTCTCTCTCATTTCCTCTCGCTATCATTCTCTGTCCATTTCTTTCTCTCTCTCTTTCTCTCATTTCCTCTCTCTTTTATTCTATGTCTATTTCTCTCTTTCATTCTCTGTCCATTTCTCTCTTTCAATCTCTGTCCATTTCTCTCTTTCATTCTCTGTCCATTTCTTTCTCTCTCTCTTTCTCTCATTTCCTCTCTCTTTTATTCTATGTCTATTTCTCTCTTT
>JAQGBT010008087.1:0-10210 GCA_034698585.1 Disparrhopalites patrizii
AATAATATTTATAATTGCTTAATAATATTTATAATTGCTTAATAATATTTATAATTGCTTAATAATATTTATAATTGTTTTTAATTGTCAGCACACCCCGAGGCATGTACTTCCTCAAGACAACCAGCACGGAACCCTTTGTTACCATGCCAGTGGAGTAAAATTTTCTGATTAATTACAGATAGTTCGAGCTATAAATTTTTATCATGCGAAAACTATATTACCTCTAATAAATGAAAGAACCCACCTACGCAGATCTAAATGGAACAACGGCAATAAATATTTTACTCCAAGAACACTCTAGTTATCAACGGGGCCCTTATTGACATACGTGTTTTCGTGGATTTCATGCATTAATACACAATGTGGTGGAAAAATGATAATTATACGTCCTTCGATCGTATCTCTCTGATTAACTTTCATTTTTGCTCCATGCCATTTATTCACGAATTGTTTATTAACTGAATTCTCAAAAAAAAAAGTGTTTTGGACCACGACAAAAATTGCTGGGTCATTATATAACATGCTCGTAAATCCCGAGGAGCAAGGCTAAAATCCCCAAAGGAACCGCCGTCAGTTGGCCAGCTCCATTGTAGCGGACTTGGAAGAGACGACAGACCTCCATAGAATTCAGTTGATGGGAGATGTTCAATTTTAAGGTGTGGTCCTGCTCCGAATTATCACAAACAATGTCAATTCTTACTATGTATACAAAAAGTGTGTCCATAAAACAGCAAAACCCTATGCTTTTATCACGTTAAATATGGTTGTAATGCTAAATGCTACTATATACAGTGGAGTCTCTCTATAACAAGTCTCTTTATAACAACATTTCTGTATAACAACATCATTTTTTTCCGCTCTTCGTACGTGTAACATGCATATTTAATGTTCCATTATAATAATATTTCCCAGTAACAATATTTTTTTATTCCCCGTAAAGGTTGTTATAGGGAGACTCCACTGTAGAATTAATATTACATATATAAACGCTTTCTTACAGTGTCTTCGACGTCCGTCATGTTAAAGGAGAGAGTTGCATTGTAACTTTCTCCAGCCGCATAAGATTGGAGCAGAGTGTCTCCGACCAGAAGCTTTTCTGTATTTGTTGAGACATCTGATAGGCGAATATTATTCCATATGGTCTCCTTGCCTATAAGTAAATGGTAAAAATGTAATATCAATGCTAATTAGTGGTGTATACGTGTACGTACATGCATTTATAGTTAATACATAAAATTGGACGTGTAAACTCACACGTTTAACGCAGTATTTAGCTCATAATAATAAAAATTTGGACCCAATTGGAAAATTTGGAGCCTTGCATTATATTACCTTGTGTCCAGTTCATGAATACATTGTAATTGGTATCTGCCTTCAAAATGCACGGACTTTCTTCGCATCCCTCGATCTGCAAGCGGAAATACGAGGCATCTCCTACAGAGCAATAAAATGAGGCAAAAATACTCTTTCATACATATGTATATATGATGTATTTAAATTTTAATGAGAGAATGGTCTGAATGGTCTCATGAGAAAAAAAGGCTGAATTGAAAGGAAATTATTATTAATTATTATGAATGCATACGTTGTTATTAGTACAATTAATTATTAGCACGTTAATTAACATTTTTGTATGTCCTTACCGCCTTCGGGGCAATCCGTGGTGGGCACCACGCCCATGGGCGCAGCTGCAGCCGTTTGATCATTGACCTGACCTAAAATACCGGCGGTAGCGTATGCCGCCAAACTGAAAATTACCAGAATTTGTAAGTTGGAACTCATTTTTTGTGTTTCTTGGTTGCAAGCGTTTTTCAAGCAGTTCCAGGCTTTGGCGAAACTAAATTAAAAGTGAAAAGATGTCCGACAGTTGTTCTCCGTGGCGAATGGTGCAAATTTATTATTGGCATTATGTATCATGGGACATTTTGTCTCTTCAGTTTAAGAGATTAGTTGGTGCACACTGATCTTTTTACAACTCTTTTTTACTAAACGTACATAAGTACCTATCGCCTTTGATTTTAATATTCATGGATATTAATTACGGATATAAATTCAGTATGTAGACTCAGGCTATATATTCAGTATATAGGTATATAAATCATTGATATGGCCCATTGTTGCGAGTACCATTGAACTGATATCCTGTCGTAATTTACGGAAATTTTATTACCGCGGTGGCTTTTGACCGTGAATCTGTCCTGAATTTGAAGGGCAATACTAATGACGAATGTGACAATACTAGCAGTGCCATAAAGGTGCTTAAGCTAGAACAAAAGCTTATATTTATTAACCAAATGGCCCCCATATTAAGCATAAAATGTTCCCATCCATTGCCTAATTCCAGATTGAGAAATGAAATTTTTTGCAAAAAGAATGAGTCATAAATCTGTTTGCCGACATTTCAATAGTAATAGATGATAGTGACCATTATTGCGAGACAAGTTAAATCAAGAAAAAAAGGGCGGGAAAAATCTAAATTCTTCTGCGAGTGGAACATTTTTTGTCACCGTTTTATAGAGTTGACATTTATGTTACATTTAATATTTAAAACCGTGCAATGCCAATTGTGGAAGTACAATTTGAAATTTATTGAAAATTATTGAAAATTATTTATTGAAAATTATTGAAAATTATTTATTGAAAATTATTGTATTTTGGCGTTGCTCCATTTATCATTTCAAACAATGTGACAGCAGCGTCCATTAATATCTTTTGTATGCTTTGTAGTACTTAAAAGCACAAGGCTTGTTACAACAAATTATTTACCACTAATAATTGTACACAATTTTTTTCATTTCATAATTCTGTAAGAAAACTTCAAAATTAATACATTTTGTCGAAAAACTTAGTAAAAAAACTTAGTCGAATAAGTAAGTAAAAAATGGAATTTATTTTGCGTAATTTAATCATTTTTATTCATTTTAAGCCATATTTTTGAGTATATACTCGCTTTTAAATGATTAATAATTGAGTGTATTAAAGTATTGTACAACGAATTTTACATTTTCCGTGATTAATTCAGGACTACCGATCCACCTCGTAGAAAGCGAACATCTACCACCTTGCAAAGTTCTGGATTTGCGTCTGGTGTGAGTCCAAGTCTGAGTCTCAAATTTGCATCCTGCAAAGAAGCAAATTTAATAAATACCTAATTTATAAATTACAAAATAAATTAAATTTCGGAATTGCTTAAATAAATGCAATTTTGAAATTAATAAACAAATTGTATTTGTTCGATGAATAAATGCAATTTTGAAATTAATAAAGAAAATTTGTTTTCTAAATAAATCCAATTTAAAGAAAATTTGTTTTCTAAATAAATTCAATTTCAACATTACAAACTAAACTGTATTTGTTTTCTAAAATCGAATTTCTTGATGTTGGACACAAAGAATTGAGTCACCGCAAATTGGTAAAATTATAATGCAAAGCTCATTGCATTGCTAATGGCCCATACGGTATAGCAAATTAACATATAGCAAAACAACTAACCCTTGTCCTGGAGCTATTCCCAGTTTGCATCCGCCACTCAGAGTTGTAGGTTAGGCCGGGAGTAAAATTCTTGTGCAAATAATTCTGATAGATTAAATTCTCGGTGAATCCATCGCTGAGGAATAATTCAAAGAGCAGGCCATCCGTGACATTGCCACCTTTGCAATAATAATTCAAATATTAATTTTCTTAAATACACAAAAATTAAGAAATTTTTAACTTCAACAATGAATTCATTTCCGTCCTACCGTAAATCCATTGAAAGGAGAAGTCATGGCTTTTATTTGGACCCAAGTCACATCTGCTGCCATTGCAGCCATCTATCTGCAATTGAAAGGAACGTCCGTGTCCTCCACCGCCCGAGCAATTCCTAGTGTCCATCGATCCCCCGGGAGAAATTCCCCCAGAAGAAAGCGTCCTCAGTTCCATTATGGCTTCTAATATGACCCCGAATTTGTCTTGGCTGGATGCCACAGAAGCCAAGGAACAAACGGCCACAAGCAAAATTGCCTTTAAAAGCTTATCCATGTTATTGGACTCCAATTATTTACGTGCAACCGGTGATTACCAATCCACGGGTTTAATGAAGAATGCACTGAATTAATTATTTTTTAAACGTTAGAATATACGACCAAGACCTTGCAAGTAAGTGTTCTACTCCGAAAGTGGAGGAATGGATATTGGAAGGAAAACACTTCTGCAGTAATTATTTATCAGGGACAGCAGCTGTTTTTTTTTATCCTGACGTGGATGCCATCGTCATTTCAAGGGAACGAACGTCACACCGTCCGTCATTCGCCAAAAGGTCAAAGTATGCTCACGTGCCAGAATGTGATTAGTTATTAGTTAGCAATTAAAAATTATTATATTATTATTATTATATTCGTGAAACTTATGAGTTATCAAAAGACGGGGAAAAATAGCTGGTTTGAAACAAATCCTGGCATTTGCTGAATTAAGACAGAAAAAGCGGTAAAAATGCCCATAAATAAGGTCTTTCATCATTTGATTTTATTATACACAAAATCCCATTATTTTTATTCCATTATATTTGCTATAGTAATGTATAGTTTGCTATGTGACCTCGTGAATGCATGGATAATGTAATGGATGTAGTTAGCTAAAATTTGTCCTGGCCCACATTTCACGTCGTAGGAGTTGGAAGCGGTTGCGTTCATTTTTAACGTTGAAGTTCCAAGGAATGTTAATTAATTTACTCTGCGTACATACCCAAGTACATGGATGCTATTAGGGGAACACGAAATTTTTCTGTTGCCTGCACAAAGTTGTCCAATTATCGGGTAAAGGCCGTAATGGGAAAATTGTTATTTATTTGTATAAAGGAGTAGGGATGGCAACGATTCGATTCTGAATCGGATTTTTCGATTCAATTCGATTCGATTCAATTCAAATACTTAAAAATTTGATTCGATTCGAAATTGTGAATCGAATCAAATAATTCGATTCAAGACGTAAATCGGATAATAAAATTTAACTGAAATTCGATTCGTTCGATCCATTATTTAATACAAAATTTTTGGATAGTTATGTATATAATTTTTCTTCCAAAGCAGAGCAATTACCATCAAAATATTGCATCAAATTTAAATCAACGGTAAATATTAGTTCAAGATTACTTATTCAAGGCATTTATTTGAAGTGGTTATAACTATTAGACTTAAAATATGCTTAAAATTTGTAAAAAGCGAAAAAAAATGTGTCAAAATAATATATTTTTTGGATCCTTTGAATCAAGGAATGACATCCGAAAAAATATGAATTAAAATTCGAATTAAAATATGTGTTTTTCCTAATTATGAATACAAATTTAAATTTCGGATATCCAAAATATAAATTCGAATTCCAATACAATTTTATTCAAATACTTAGACATATGAATGCGTATTCAAATACTTTTCGAATACTTTAAAAAAAATTTCGTAATGCAATCTGGTTTAATTTGTTGCTTAAAACAAACGTAAAATCAATGCAAAAAATTATAAATTGACACAGCAACTCTGATTTTGCAAAAATCTATGCTTTTACAGACGAAATAGTTGTATTACCGCCAATTGAAGATATTACGGCTACAATACCTTAATTTTGCAAAAAAAAAAAAAAAATTTGTCCCAAGGCGGGAATTACCACTATAATGCAGGGTTTTTCGAATACCAATAAAGTATCGGAATCCAAATGTTAACTTTTGAATATTAATTTGAATTGCGAATGTATTTGTAATTATGAAATCCAATTAAAATATTTTTCTGACTAAAATATGAATATACATAATTCCGATTAAAATACTGAAAAATATAAATATAATTCCGATTTGAATTCGAATACCGATTCGGATGGCATACCTTGCTTTGAACCATGATTAGATTCAATCCATGGGCTTGAATCGAACCGAATCGAATCGTTTTGCATCATGAATCGGATCGAATTACCAATTTCATCCGATTCGGGTTTAGAAACGAATCCAACTAAAATTGGATCAGATCGGATCGTTCCCATCCCTATGTAGAAGTATTTTATCGTCAAAACTCTATCTGCGATATCTTGGTATCAACATTGCAAAAGAAAACCCATCATTAACCCATTATTATTGCCAGAATTTTGGTGGGAAAATAGCTCTGTTGTAATTATTTTTTCAGTACTGATATACACGTCTATGCATCCTGAAACCAAATGCTTTGCCCACTCATTCTACGCAATAGAATAGAAGTTATAATAATAAATTATACATCCGGGACAAAATTTCCTGGAGCGCAAACACCATCCAAGGCAGAGCCATCAGGGTCCCCACTCCATTGAATTGGACGGGGAAGAGTCGACAAAGTTCAAGGGAATCCAACGGACGGGTGATGTACAGCTTGAAGGTCTCGTTCTGAAATTAAAAAAATGGTTTATCTTAATTTTTGTAGGTTGCTCAAACACAATCACGGGAGAATTAGGACACATTTTAAGTATAGAAAATTATTTTCATTGATTTCAAAAGGGCTGCAAAATGATCATGAGAGGATCTACATGCAATTTTCCGAAATAATACTAGAATACTAAAATTAAAATAATTATAAAAAATACTAAAATTAAAATAATTATAAAAAATACTAAAATTAAAATAATTATAAAAAATACTAAAATAATTATAAAAAATACTAAAATAATTATAAAAAATACTAAAATTAAATTAAATTAAATACTAAATTAAAATTAAAGCTTTACGGTGGTTTCCACGTCTCCCACGGCCAGAATGAGCATTTCCTGGATAACTTGTCCAGTCTGGAAATCCCCCGACTTCTTTTGTTCCCCCAAGAAAACGTCCTTCTCTCCACTGGCATTTAGCAATCGGATATTATTCATGCTGGTGGCGATTCCTACAAATGTAAAACGTTGGTTGGAATTCCTAATTTAAAAAAATACATTTTGCCTATATTTCTGAATTTAGCCTCCAAATTACCTTGCGTCCAGTTCAAGGACATGGTATAATTCGTCTGAGCATTCAATGTGCAAGGATTCCCTTGGCATCCTTCTATGCCCAGCCAAAAGGTGGTGGCGTTGCCGGCTGAGAATAAATTTTTATCAAAAGTGTATGTAAATTATTATTTTATAATTATTTCTTTAAAAAATTAAATATCTTCCGAATCACAACCAATACAAAATGAGTGTGCACAAATATTTTTACAAATTACAAAATCTCACCTCCCTCCTTGCAATTTTGAGTCTCCACAACGCCCAAAGCACCCGGTTGACCTTTGTCCTTTTCCACAGGGAAAATATGAACCGTTTGATTCCCTTGTCCAACTGCCATTCCCACCAAGTAGAAGCTGTAAAGCCACAAAATTTGATAATGAAAATTCATATTTCCTTTTGGAACTCCGCCGATGGACTCTCCAGAGTATTAAATTCCCTTGGATCCAGCTCTCACTCACTGTGACGTGACATTGTCCAGAAATGTCTCCCAAAGCCGATCCATCCCACTGGCATGGACTTGTCAATATTACACGGGACTAATTGCCTTGAATTTTTCATTACCAGTAAACTCCCGACCTTCATCCAAATAAAGAGATATTCAAGGTCCTCAATTACCACCTTGTTTTCCAGGCACCCACTGACCAAATTAGAATCCGACGGGACGGAAACCCTTAATTTCTAATGAGTGCATGAGGAAACGGAGGGAATTAGAGCTTTCCACGGCTTCTATTAAATTTCTATGGAACCCGTTTCCTAGTTTCTTCGTAAATAGTCACGTGTCGTATCCCACTCCCAGTTTTAATGAGCGAATGTCCTCATGCAGTTTTTATTCTGTGCTTACAGCATTACGGTTTGTGCCGTATGTTTTGGGAGAAATTATTTTTTGTGGGGTAGCCTATGCATAGCTATTCTTTGACTATAAACTGCGTCCATGTAATCACTAAAGGCTCATAGACGATGGTAAAAAGGCCATATTTGGACTATTTTACCCGACAAGAGCGCAATCCGGATAAACTAGAAATGACATCCCAAAAAATGTGAATAAAACTTTGAAATGAAATACGTGTTTTTCCTAATTATGCATACTAATTTAAACGTCGGACGAAAAATCAATAAAAGAAATTATAAATTGACTCCGCAAACTCTGATTTCAGAAATATCGAAGGTTTTACAGAAAACACATTTATGTTACTGCCAACTGAAAAAACCGTTACAATACCTTGATTAAAAAAACAACTTGCTCGAAGGCGGGAATTAGCATCATCATGAGGGAATTTTCGAATACCAATAAAGTGTAGTTATCGGAATCCAAATGTCAAGTTTTGAATACGAAAGAATTTCGGATGTTATTTGTAATTATTTCCAATTAAAATATTATTCTAACAAATATAATAGATAATGATAACTTATAATAATATGAACGAAGAATGTCAATAAGGATTTTCATTGGCATTTAAATGGAGCTTTAACATCCAAATGGAATACGGGGTGTACCTCATATCCCATTAAAATATTAACTTAGGAATTTTTTTTTTATCATAGCTCAGGCATTTTCAGATTTTCGAATACAACCAGTGTGAATGCATTAACGAATTTTACATTTTTATCTTTTGTGGGAATAATTACGCAAAACTTGCACAATAGTTGCACGTTGCACTTCAAACTGAGGTAAAAAAATGTGCTAATTACAAACGATAAGGTATATCAATTCTATTTTAAATAATGTGCCTTGCGTTAATAACAATAGAAATTAAAACAGGACAACCTCAATTCTTTGGGAATTTTTAGTCGTGAGCATTTTAAAATTGTTGAGTGCATAATTCTAATTCGTCCCGCCGCTGCTTCTATGTTTCGGCAAAGTATGTGGAGATTAAATGGGAATATGAGGAGATCAAATGAGCCGATTTAATTTGTTCGTGGTACTACACATTACATATACAGATATGGCTAAAAAAATGATTATCATGTTACCTCATTGTTATGACTTTGTTACTGATGACATGCTGAACAGATAGCAGAAAAAGTGTAATAAATCAAATTGTGAATTATCTGGGCTTCAATCTGTCCCATTGTCCTACATAGAAAGTATTTATCTCTACGACGTTCAAACTGTCGTTCTGTACTGATACAATCCTTTGTCCATATGACTCACGGACATCCATTACCATAGCTTTGTGGCAAGACCAACAAGGTTGAAAACGGATTTTGAGGAATGAATTATAGATATAAATAATTCAGGTGCATTTCAATGCAATATTATTATTTTATTAGCGAATAGGTTTTAATTTTTTTCCAAATTTTTTAAAATAGCCAAAAAAAAGGGTGTTTACACCATTCTGAAGTGAAACACAGTTTGCTAGAAAAGGTAAGTCCGAACTGAGACGAAAAGGACGAGAAGAAAGGCAAGCGGTGCCATAGCCAGGGAGTTTGAGTTGTTAAATTTCACCGAAAATTGCTTGCAGACTTCCAGAGCGTTGCTATTATCATTGGACAATCGCAGTCTCAAAGTTTTTTCCTGTATGAATCAGCCATTAAGAGGGACACATTGAAGTTAATTGCCATGATACAATTTGAGGTTTTGATATTCATGCACTCATTTTGTAAGAAATCACCAAGGAAGGCAAAATAACAGTGCTTCCAATTAATTGCACTTCCAACCAATGTTTTGCAAATACTACTTACGCCTGATCCTGTAAACGTAAAGCCGAAGTTTAGCAGTTCGATTCCATATGTATTTCCCGGTAAAAATGCGTCCATCATTGTGTCAGAAAAGTAGTTGCCATTGGTATCCGCGTCACCCAATTCTAATCGCAAGCGCGTGGCGGGTACTCCACCTGTGGGAATGTGCATTGAAGGTATGGAATGACGGCAATATACTTTACCACGATAATTACTTAAATCACACATCCAACTTTAGCCCTTCGTTCAAATTCACGTTCACTCACAGCCCCTTCATATTGCAACCACTCACTCAAATTCGTTCAGAGTCACTATCTGCAATATTCACAATCAATCCGTTCCCAGTCATGGGGGCGCAAATCAAATCAATTCGTTCAAATTAGTTTTGATTCCTTATGAAATTCATTCAAATTCATTGATTTGAACGGGCGATTGATCCAATCATCTCATTTTAACAAACAAATTGCTGTTAAAACTTGAATAGTTTGATATATTTGACAGAAGTACAGAACCCAAATGCTGTTACTGGAGTTTGAAGTTAGTTTTAAGTGAAAAAAAAGTC
>JAQGBT010008088.1:0-10208 GCA_034698585.1 Disparrhopalites patrizii
TGTTTCTCTCTCTCTCTTTCTCTCTCGCTTCCTTTCCTTTATTTCCTTTCTCTCTCTCTCTATGGGAGAAATGCCTGTGTATGTGTGTGGGAAAAAGTGTTAGGCAGATCTGACCGCTTCAAACAATTTCCCGGCTGTGCTAACATTTGCACTCATGTAATCGACGACTTATTGCTTGTCGCGTATTAGCAACTCTTTCCTTTCTCAGTTTCCCCCTTTTCTCTCCATTTCCACTCACTCCCTCCGATTCTTTCTTCTTCGGGGTGGATGCAATTTTCTTCATTTATCATCCGCCCGTCTTTCTTTTCTGATTTTTTTTAACTCTAATCTCTCACTCCTATTATTTGGGATCTCTGGTGGTCTTTGACACAATGTGAAATACCTCTCTCTGGGTTTCTCCCGTTTTTTTCTTGCATTTTATCCTTTCGGTGGATTCTGTCTTTATCTCAATTGATTTTTCGCGCTTGTATTTTCTCTCCGTCGTTTTCTTCTTCTTTTGCTTTCCCTCCGTCTTTTTTCTTATTTTTCTTTGGTTCCATCCTTTTCTTCTTATTTTTCTTTCGTTCCGTCTTTTTTCTTATTTTTCTTTCGTTCCATCCTTTTCTTCTTATTTCTCTTTCCCTCCGTCTTTTTCCTCCTAATTTCTTCCTATATTATGTTATATTACTCTGTCATGAGCGTACTTTAAATAAAATACATGATCATGTACGTCATATATACTCGAGTTCTGAGGATATTCGGAGAACATAATCTAGAGTAACGTGCTAATTTAGATCAACTCTTTTACACAGTTACATCTTCGTTTTTCTCCTAATAAATCCGCTTTCTCTCTCTTTTCTCTATTCCTTCCTCATTTTATCTGCTTTCTTTTTCCATTTTTACTCCTAGTTCTCCTACTTTTCTTTTCCGTCATTTCTGCTTTAGTTTGTCTCTCTTCAACCAGATTATTTTACTCCCTTCTCTCTCCTATTATTTGCTCTGTCCCCTCATCCTTGACACACCTTCAGTTCTGGCTATATCGTTGTACAGTCACGTATGAAATTCAAATATTTTCCTGAATATAATCTCCTCTTTCTCTTTGTTGATTCTGTATTATTACATAATTACACACATACATATGTACATATCATCTTTCCGTGACACTTACAAAGCCTCGTGTCACAGGCGTTATATTGTAATTTAATTTCCCACCATATGTAATTTGATTACTACGCCGTACGAAAATAGTTCCGCATCCTTGAACTTTTTTCTGAGAGTTGAGGCAGTCCACTGTCGTTGTTAAATTCACCTTTTGCCTATAGGATAAAATACACCTTTGGCAACTCCGCCAGGGTGAATTTCACAGATATGCCATTTATTTTCATTAAAAAAGCATCAAAAAAATCTAAAAAGGTCAGTAAATAGTTTACCCTTTAATAAGTCTTCGTCGAAGGTACAAGGATTTAGGATGAAAATGAATTAATAATAATTAAAATAATTTAATAAATGAAAATGCCCTTCGCATTCGTCAGCGGAAATCCCAATGAACTCTCTTGGGAAAGTGTGTCACCATGCATTCTCGTCTCCTTGGTCTTGGTTGGAGAAAAAACAAACAAATTACATGGCACAAGTTTATTTTGATGGATACATATGTGTATGTACATATTAATAAAGTCGGTGTATTTTTTTTAGGTAAGTAAAAAGGCTATACAGAAGGTTTTATTTTTTCTCGTTTAAAAAAAGACCCGAACCATGCAGAGACAGAGAAAAGGCTATTTTTTTTTAGTAAAATTATTTTTAAGTAAGGCACACGCAATCGCGAGCACGTTCCAGGGCTTGACATCTGTTGCGAGCATAAAAATAATCATCCTTCGGCTTACTTGGCACACTTTAAAGGAATTAGCACACTCTCCACCCAAAAAACTATGGCGAAAGGCGACCTCCTCTGCACAACCAAAAACTTGTTCAGTTCCCAAAAAAAACTTTGTTTTTCTCCTTTTCTCTGTCTCTCTTTCTGTCTCCGTCTCTCTGTCACTCTCTCTCTGAAAAAACAACAATAATAACACACTTGAAATTCTTTCCATCACCCCCCAAAAAAATGGTCTTGGCAGAATACTAATTATCTATTCATTTAACAACCCAACTTCTTCCGTGTCCCTCTTCCAAAAAGTCTCCAAAATATAATGCCATAAAGGATTTGGAGAAAAGAAATTAATTATTATCATCATTTTTTTTGCGGGACAAAAAAAGGAACATTTCCTCTCCAGGACATTCGTGTCATTAGCTAAGCCAGGCGAATAGCCTCAAATTATAATGGATAATGGCTTTTCACATATAACTTCTGCTGGACCCCTTGGATTTTATGCAAACAATGGGGAAAACTAATTACAAGTTTGAAATTAAACAAAATTGTATAAGGAAAAAATATTCTTATATATATTTTTTGCCCTTTTATCTCTCCAGCTTTTTCATTTCTTCCTTTCAAGCCATTTTATTTATACATTTTTTGGCCTCTTTTTTTATTGGGACGTTTCTAATCCTTGTATTTCTAAATTTTAGGCTTTAATTACTGCAATTTTCAGCTTTTATCTGGATTTTTATCTTTAATTTCTATATTTTTCGGTTTTTGTTCGACATTAAATTTGAATCTATAATTTCTATATTTTTTGGCTTTTGTTTGTCATTAAATTTGAATCTATAATTTCTATATTTTTCAGTTTTTGTTTGTCATTAATTTTTAACCTATAATTTCTATATTTTTCGGTTTTTATTAGTTTCCAAATTTTAATCTTTATTTTCTAAATATTGGTTTTTTTATTGTTTTTTTTAACTGTAAGTTTTAAATGCTTTTCTTTTTGTATAAACGCTTAATCCTCTTGTTTCTGCATTTTTAACCCTTTTATTCCTGCAATTATTAATCATTTTATTTTTTATTCCTAAATTTGCAACTTTTCCCCCTCGAATAATTTATTTATTTTATCCTTACATTTATTATTACTTTTATTTCTACAATTTAAATTTGTAAATTATTTTATTCTTCCATTTTTTAAGAATCCTATGTATAGAAGAACAGATAATGAAAGAGTTCATGGTAATTAGAGCAGAGATAATAAAATGCGAAAAAAAATACATCCATAGACAGAAAATTGTACTAACTGCAAAAGATTCCTGTGAGGAGCAAACAAATAATTATGAGGAAGATTACAAAAATAATTACCCCCCAGAATATTCCTTATAACAGTTACACTTCGCTCTGAAAATGGTCAAGACACGGCAGTCACGCGCTAATTATGAGTTGGTAATAATCACTCCTGCCGAAAAATCTATTTAATATTAGATAAAACAGTAGAAAAATCTCTGACACATTTTATTTCACCTGCCATACATCCATTTTTTTCATGGCTTTTTACCCAGCATCTCCATTTACACACCTGTCCTCCCTTCACCTTTTAAAATGATACGCTCGGCCTCCGCCAACGTATGTACTTCCTTTGGAGGAAAGGAGTGAAAAAAAAATAACAAAAAAAAATAGAGATATAGAATTACATATGAAAATAAATGCTGCTGGAGCGGATAAACGTACACTGTACAATTGTATCACAGGGGCTTGTCTTTGTTGGAAAAATCATATTATGAGGCTTTGAATCAGGGCATGACAATTATTAGAGGGATTATATCCCAGCAAATGCACTCATGTAATACGTAGATGAATCTCATCTTTGTACAAAAACAGTTGTCATCAACAATGTGTCCAACGGGCTTTTTTTCCTTTTATTATATTATTATATAACACATGGAAATTACATGTCTATATTTCTGCATATAAATACAGATAATGCGGTATATGTATACATATAAGGTAACAGTGAATATTATAATATATATGTATATACGTTTTGTTTGTGAGTGTCTCCGTTAAAATACAGCACTGAGGGCATTCGAGGATCATGTGGGATTTCGGGAGTGACAATTTTTTGGCATGGCTTGATTCCCTTGGCTTGGATTGATTCTCCATTTTCTGTTACATTTTGCCAGTAATTTTAGAACAAGGGGGAGAATGTAGATAATGTAGGCTCTCTTGTTTCCATAAGGAAACGAGCTTCCATTAGACTACATTTAATGGATGTGACCACATTTCAAGTACATTTCTACACGTATCCTCTATGTTGAGTGCATATACTGTAAGAGAATTTTGCGTGTTTTTGTGGCTGATTTCCCATTTTGTCCTCCTCCTCCACATCCATTTCGTGGTCAAAATCTCTGTCTCCCTTCCTCACTCTCTCTCCCTGCCTTTCTCTTTTTCCGCCTCTTTTTTCCTTTTTCAATTTCTTTCTTCCTGTCTCCTTTTCTGTTTCTCTCTCTTTTCTTCTTTCTGTCTCTCATTTTCTGTCTTCTTTTTTTTCTGCTCCTTTTTTCATGTTCCTCTTTTTTGCTGTAAATCTCTTCCTGCATTCATTCCTCTTTTTTGTCTCTGTTTGACGTTTCTTTTCGCTTTTTCTCTCTTTGTTTTTATGTCTTTATCTTGATCTTTATATTTTTTGTGTGTCTTGTAGGACTCCTTTTGTATATTGGCCTCACTGTTGTATTTTTGTCTCTTTTTCACTTTTTGTCTCTTTTGTATTTTTCTCTCGTATCTCTTATTTGTCTGTTTTTCTCTTATTCTCTCTTTTTCACTATTTGTCTGACTTTCGTATTTTTTTCTCTTTTTCTCTATTTGTCTCTTTTTCTCTCTTTTTCTCTATTTGTCTGACTTTTGTATTTTTGTCTTATTTTCTCTATATGTGTCTCACTTTTGTATTTTTCGTCTCTTTTTGCCTCTCGGTTTCTGTTTGTCTTTTTTATCTCTCATTTTCTCGGCTTTGTTATTTTTGCCTTTTGAGTCGTTTGTTTTGTCTTTTTTGTCTCTCATTTGTATTTTTTGTTTCTCGCTTTAATTTTTGTCTTTTAATTCTCTTGTTTTCTCTTTTTTGTCTTTCGTTTGTATTTTTGTCTTTTAATTCTCTTGTTTTCTCTTGATTGTATTTTTTTCTTTTTCGTCTCTGGTTTGTATTTTTGTATTTTTTTGTCTCTCGTTTTTATTTTTGTCTTTTATGTCTTTCATTTGTATTTTCGTCTTGTTTTATTTTTGTCTTGTCGGTTGATCTCTTAGGGCAATATTTCTCCCTAGCTTGATTCCTCCGATTTCCTCTCTGTATTTTTCTACCCTTCTGTCTTCCCTACCTGTCTCTGTCTTCCTTTCCCCCTTCCTGTCTTTCCTTCTTTTTCCCTTTGTATATTTTTCCCTTCTCTTTCTGTCTGCATTTCTCCTTCTCTTTCTTAAACTCTCTCTCTCTCGTCAATCTATCTTCCCCTTGATAGATTTCCCCTAATAAAAACGTTTTATTGCCAGCCACAAAAACATTGAGATTTCAATTTGTGTTTGGACGCAGTAGCTAATCTCCCTCAAATTCTATTATAATAAAAAGATTACGGTGTGGTGGAGGACCTCCATTTATAGACAAAACCACGGAGTTTGAACAGGGAAAGGCACTCAAAAGACTAAAAGCATGCGTGTGTACGAACATTCACTGGTTTTTTGACGCCACACTTTCCCATACATCTCTTCCTTTTTTTTGTACAGCAAACATATGTATTTACATATGTATAAATACACCCCTGAAAAAATAAAACGTTCCAAAAAAGACTTCAATTTCTTGGTATAAAAAAATCTTTTGGGGCATTTCTTTTATTACCCAAGATTTCCGTTTATAGTACAGTCCCAAAGAGAACACAATATACTTGGGGGTAATCTTTATTGAAATTACCGAAGTAAGGTAATGGATGCACATATAATCATTCGCCCCAAATAGTTACAGCTTATAGGTCGTGGTCAGAGAGAGAGAGAGAGAGCCCTTCAAATAATTGAGGGGGTTATAACGGAAACGGGAGAGGAATTAAAGGAGAAAATAATTCCCTTTATATACCCAAAAACTGTAGCATTATATGACTCACATTTGGATAATTACCTCTCGTCTCTCCTTTATATATTTCCATCCACATTGTGTACGTCATATAATCGCTCTTTAACCACGGGAAAAGTAGGTATATCCACATGCATTAGGATTTCCTAACTGTCAGCAATTGTCTCGGGACGTTGGCTGCATTATAAAAGGATTGTAGATGGTGGTAATTGCGGTGGCAGGGCGTAATGATGTCTCCCTTCCCAAAAAAATCAGGTGTAATCATCCCCTCAACGTCACCCTTTTTACCTCCTATTTTTGCATAATATGTACAATATTATGTAGATTTTTAGTATTGCAGATTGCACTGTAGCAATGTGAAATTAGGCGAAGAAAAGGGTGGAAATTACATTATTTATAGCATTCTTTCTCCCTCCTAAAAAACAATCATGTCAGGGCAAAGCAATTGTCAAAAGATGATGAGACGGATGGATGTCTTTCCCCCTTAAACACATCTGTCTTTACCACCGCATAAAATCTCTCTTGGCTTCCAGTCAAGGCTCCGTCTTGGCTGGGAATTGTTAAACAAATAAAAAATAAACATTTGTTTAACCCACAAAGACATTCTAGGCTAATATTTTTTCCTCTTTTTTCCCCCATCACATTTGAATATGTGACAGTTTTAACCACGCATACAACTTATGGGGATTACTGACGATTAATTGAAGCTACAGCAAACAAGCCATGTTATTTAATTGGTATAGCGGCTTAACAGAAACGAAAACGTTTTGTAATGGAAGCTGAAAAAAAACCTGAAATGTTTGAAAATGGCCTTCTCCCATTTTAAAATGTTATTTTAAAAGGTTATTCAGAATACAAAAGGAGCGTTGGAGGAGCATCTACTGGCTGGGATTCGTATGAGAGGAGCTTGAGCTTTCCCCCATTTAACCCCTTCGATAGATGGGACAAGTCTGCCACCCATTATCCTTTTGACCTTCCCACGGTTTAAAGGATTTAATTACGAGTCTTTTGATGCATTTAAACGCCATTCAAAATATTGTAGCAACTTTGAACTCATTTTCCAGCTTTGTTTATCCTGTTTCATTTGCTAAAGGGGAAGCTGAGGAAGCTTAAGACCTTAATAAAACTCCAGACAGATTATCTTTGATACACTTTGCGAATTTTTTCCCGTTTAAACAATGATAAAAAACCACCTCTTATTTTTTTGGATACAAAAAAGTATTGATGACTTCAGGTAGGTCCGTCTTACCCCTCAGGATAATGTTACCATTTCAATAATGCTTTTTTACAATTCCCCCAAACCTGTTTCCCTTCACTTTTTTTTTAATTCCAAGGCATTTATTTAAGAAATCATGCCATCCATTTTTTCATGTGCCTTGTAACTTCATAATTAACTGCATTTATGCTCCTTTTTTTCTGGGATGAAAGTCCCTTTCCGAGCTCCATTTGTCATGTCCGCCGCCCAGAAAATGTAGCCTAGGTACTTGTCGTTGGGGCGATAATGAGTATGTTTTGCGTTTTGCATTGATCTTGAAATTTCTTGAAGGATTTCAAGAGTTTTTGAAGGAGCATCAAGGGTAATGTGAGATGTGAAACGGACTGCATGTAGAAGCTACCGAGGCAATACAGATCTGTAGATATTCGTCTGGTTAGAAGCTGTAATCAGTGTTCTGTCGTTATTGGAGGTGCCATCACCATTAAAATACGAATAAAATACGAATAAAACACTAATAAAAATATAAATAAAATCCCATGTCCTGTCAGGACAATAAATACTATTACAACATCAATTAAAATGTGGTTACGGCAGCTAGGAATCCACGTGCTCACTGTTATTGCATTGATTTTGAGTGTATTTGTGGGGCCTTTGCTGTTGGTGACAGTGATTATCCCCACACTGTTCTGGAGGGGCTGCGTAATCCTCCTATGGCGCAGATTTCATCCGGAAGGAGGAGGGATCCTCACTCCGTTATCCGCCTTCTTCGCCGCGGACAGTCCCTACGGGGAGGATCCACTCAGTACCAATTTAATCCACGTGGGTCTCCAGGGCCGTGTGAATCTCCGGGATATCCAGGATTCCCTGGACGTGAATGTGCTTCAAAAACGGGAGAGTAATGGGAGGTTAGTCTACCCTGAATTACAACAATACCCCGTGAGCTATCTGGGCTTTACCTTCTGGGAGAAAGACCCGGAATTTAAGTCGTCCAATCACATTCGGCTCCTGACACTCCCGACCCAGAAATGGGGACATCCGGAGGAGGAAGTCGTTCCAGATGAGGTTTACATCCCGTACATGAAAAGACTTTTGGGGATGCCGCTACCCCCGAAGAGGAGTCCCTGGGAGATTATCCTGATTCATAATTGTCGGGATTCGGGCTACAAATTCACGGGGACGATGGTGACCTTCCGGGTTCATCATTCGCTAAGCGGAGGTTATTCGACGATGAATTTTATTTTGGATGTGGCCAACCTCCATGGGGTGGGACGGGCCTCGGCAGTTTTTCCTCGGTTTCCCCTTTTGAAGAAGTTGACCTTGGATTTGGCCTTTCTCTTCCTGGCACCCTATGCCACCCTTTATACGGTGTTGAAAGCATTGCAGAGCGACAATTGGAGGCTGACGGGGTCACCATTTCAGGGGGTCAAGAAGGGAAAGGGACTTCCGCGGGAGAAATCCGTGGCAGTTTCTGTGCCAATCTCTGTGAAGCAGATTAAAGAGATTAAGAATGCTCTGGAAATCTCTTTTAGTTCCGTGATTTCCGCTTCCATTGCGGGAGGAATCCGACGGTTTATGGTGAATAATGAGGTTAAGCAACTTCCGGAATCCATCCCCGTACTCACCCCGTGGCCCGTGAAGGACATTCCGGATAAGCTCGGCAATTTTCTGTAAATAAATAGTCGTTTAAATTCATTTACATAAAGTAGTCGAATTTAAAATAGTCGTAAATTCGTTTAAATAAAAATTCTACAAGGCGTTAGAGCAATTACAGTGATTTAGAGTAAATAGTAAACCCAGAAAAAAATCCGTACAAAGTTGTACCAGTATAACCAGTATTAAATTAAAGAATTATAAACTGTTTTTATAAATTATTTTTTTAATAATTTTCTCCAGAACCAGTGCCATTTTGGATTACCCCATCCGCGAGATGGATTCCCTGGAAAGGGTGAAAGAAATCGAGAAGAGATTTAATGCCACCAAATATTCTCCAGTTCCCAGGGCCTTCCATTTGTTCATGGAGCTTTTAGGGAGAATGCCAAATGCCATGCTCAGTTCCACCCACAATTATTCGCTGTCGTCTATGATTATGAGTAATGTCGCTGGGCCCAATGAGCCTTTGAAATTCCTGGACCATGACATCCTCACCATGACCTTCGTGTCTGGATTTATTTGCCAGAATATTAGTATGTCATGAGATTTCTTTTAATGCTTTAGGTGTATTTCTTTTAATTTTTTAAGCGTATTTGTTTTAATTTTTTAAGCGCATTTGTTTAAATTTTTTAAGCGTATTTCTTTTAATTTTGGAGCATATTTCTTTCAATTGTTTAAGCATATTTTTCTTTTTATTTAATTGAGCATATCTCTTTAAATTTTTGAAGCATATTTCTTTCAATTGTTTAAGCCTATTTATGCTTATTTAATTGAGCATATTTCTTTTAATTGTTTAAGCATATTTATTTTTATTTTTTGAGCATTTTTCTTTTAATTTTTGGAGGAATAATTTCTTTTAAAATAAAAATATTTCTTGCAATTTTTTAAGACTATTCTTTTTAATTTCTTTAATCTTCTACATAAATGTCTTCTGGCCTTTGAAAACAATAATTTGATTAATATTTTTGTCCGCAGGTTTAGGCTTCGCCGTACTGAGCTACAACGGCCATATTCGGATGGTTTCCGGCGGAGACACTACCGTCTTGCCCACAGATTCCCACGCTCAGCAATTGCTAGACTGTATTCTCCAGGAATTAAATGATCTCCAGAAATTAGCTACTACCGTCTAATCATTGTGAGGAGAATTAATGTATGTACATTTATTTGCTGAAGATGATTAAAACAACATTCATTTATTTTTAATTTTGATCGAAAACGTCTATTCCGAATGTAAACGCCTTTCCATAAACAAAATGCAAGAACGAGAAAGCACAGAGCTATTGATATCCTTGCGTGAATGATAATTGCGCGGAATGGCCATAAAAGTGATGGGAGGCAAGTTAGCCCTCACCATTCTCAGCCCCAAAAACTTTTAAAAAATGGCGCTATAGGCAGTGACGCAT
>JAQGBT010008089.1:0-10206 GCA_034698585.1 Disparrhopalites patrizii
CCCCGCCCACCCGCTTGATCCTCGACGTCACTAACACGTAATAACCGTTGAATTGAGCAAATCAATAAGAGTAATAATCATGGTACTATAAACTGTATACATATAAAAAGCTTCCTCCCATAATAAAAGTATTCACAGCCCAATACATACATAGATCTTCATCCATGACGGAAGAGACACCATATGGTTTTAATTTGTTTTTCTTCTATAATAGCACACCCACCAAAAAAACCCGAGCCACATCCTCCTCATATTGTGTGTGTTCCCAATTGCCAAAATCCATTTGCACATTTCCCTCAATCATTAATCCTCACTTTAAAAAAAATCATTAGCAGGACAATAATCGTATTAATTGCTAGAACCGCGCCAGCTCCTTTCCAACACATTTTTGAATCAGTCAATTGGGAGAGGAGCCCGTCAAAATATTTCTTTTCAAAAATAAACTCAATGCATTTTGATTCCTCTTTTCGTCCATTATGCTCAGATTAAAAATTTCCCCTTTGAATCCCAGAGGAATTTTCACAGTGAATAAATCCCAAATTAATTTGCCCATATATCTCTTCCTTAATTTTTCCCTCTGGCTTTTGTAAAAAGATGGAAGGTGGGGAAAAAATACGTTGTCAAAGACGTTATGAATGAGGTGGAAATTGTAAATAAATAAAAGGTGTAACCTTCCCCAGTAGCGCTTTGGACATGAAGGAGCTCCCACGTGTGTGTCAGTAATAATAAAAGAAAGAAAAGGGTTAGAGGAGAAATATAAATCAATACATTTCAAGATCATCATCAACACATATTTGGATTCCTTTTGGTGAATGACTTCTATGTCAAATATGTTAAATCCTGCTGCGGATTTTTTGTTACTGTTTTCCCCCCTGTATTATATTAATATAATGATATATAACTTATAGCTTTAATATAGGGATATGTAAAATCCTTGAGACAAAACCATTAGGCGGCACCTACCCCTTTTTTTTTATTGGTACAAAACTCCTAAATGAAAATGGCATTCTTTCATTTGGCTTTCTTTACGTGTGTGCACAGTCATAATGGCTAGGGTAAACTTTCCATGGGACAATTTTATCACTTCCCAAAAACACTTTTTTTTTTGTACTGGACGTACAAGGAAAGTGACAGAAAAATTCTTGCTGAGGGTCAAACATGAAATGGTCTGGTGTCTACCAATTATTGTTTGTATTTACAGAATATTTTTTTTTATTAATTTTCTACAAGTCTGCCTCCAATTTTGAATGGTCCTAAATCCCGTTTAAACTCTCCATTTTTAAACAAAACATGTATGCATGCCAGGAAAAAATGGAGAAAAATAATTCCTAATCCCGTGTGTACAATTATGCATTTTTTCATCCCTTTTTTATAGTTTGAGCATTTAAAAAAACAGGAGAATTGCCTAAGAAAAATTTGGCACCTCAAACCACACGGAAATAGGAGGATGGAGCCAAATAAAGAAATAACTACCAAAATCTGTGGTGAACCAAGGGAAATATAGAGAACGCCCACATTGTATGATTATTTTGCAACTACTCCAAATGCACATTGCATTCCTCAACCCCATTCAAAAAAATCCAACCAGGGACTGTATGTCTACCAGTAAAAGTGTGGAGAGTCATTTTAAAAGATGCACATACGTAGCCTATTGAATGCAATTTTTTTTTGCTACAGGTTTAAAATCGGAATTGAACCAGTTATTTCAACAAATATTGTTCTATTAAAACAAAAAAAAAGTATATGAGTACGTGCTCGCCCCCTTGTTTGATTCCGTGGTTACACATTCCCTTGAAATTCCATTGTAATAAAAGACTTGCTAAAAAAAATAGGTTTTTAGCAAGGAAAATGCATAGCACGGAGAAGGTTGTGAGTATAGTGGGCAAAGGCTTTTAGGATTTACTATCTAGATAACAAAAAATGAATAATAGCAAGGCATTGTGTGACGTTATGGAGCATTTATACTCAACAATGGGGGAAAACGCACGGATTTTACGTAACCTTTTGCGAGTCAACAATAACAAAAGCAGACGCCTCTTTGTCTCTCTCCCTTCATTTCCCTTTGTCTCGCTCAATCTCTCCATTTTTTATTTATTTATCTCCATTTTGCTCGTTTTTCTACATATCTTATCTCTATTCATTTTCTCTCTCTTTCTCTTTATTTTCACTTTTTCCTCTCTCTCACGCTCTCTCCTTATTTTATCTCTTTCTCTATTTATCGGTTTTCTCTCTTTCTCTTTTTCTCTCTCTCTATTTATCTTTGTTTTCTCTCTTTCTCTATTTATCTCTGTTTTCTCTCTTTCTCATTTTCTCTCTATTTATCTCTGTTTTCTCTCATTCTCTTTCTCTCCGTTTTCTCTCTTTCTCTTTTGCTCTCTCTATTTCTCTCTGTTTTCTCTCTTTCTCTTTTTCTTTCTCTATTTATCTCAGTTTCTCTCTCTTTCTTCCTATGTATCTCAGTTTTTCTCTTTCTCTTTGTTCATCTCTGTTTATCTCCATTTTCTCTCTTCTGTCCATTTTCTGTATTTTCTCTTTGTTTTATCGCTTCCTCTCTTTTTGCTGGATGTTAATCTTCTATTTGATATTCATTTTTTGTCATGTCTCTCTCTCTCTTCCTCGCTGTTTCTCTCTCTCTCTCCCTCATTGACCATGTACACCTTGCAGCGGTAATTCCATACATTCATTATCGATGAAGGCACAAGGCACATTTAGCACATAAAATCACTGTCATGCATCTCTGTCTCTCTCTCCCTGGAAGTGACCTTCCGTTTCCTTTCTATAAATTTTGCTTCCTAAATAATCTTCCTTTGAAAATGCATTGGAAATAATCACGTATAAAAAAATAGTCTTGTGTGTATCCCTGAACGTTTCATGATCATGTTCATTTGTTATAAACACACAGACACATTTTTTTTTCCTGTGGAGTTTGATATGCATAATAAAAGGACATTCCTATACATAACAGAGAGATACATAGCTATCTGTTTTGAATCATGCCATTTATAAATTCATGATATTTTTTTTTTGCTCCCTTGTTGCTTTGTACATGTCGCCTTTCCATTTATCCTGCAACGGTGACGGGGCAAGTGAGCACGCCAATGGCGAGGGGAACGCGTTTAATCACGGTCAGAACATGCAAAAGGGTTGGAAATGCCTTATTATAAATATTGACATGCTTTTTTAAATATATTTTTCATTCCGCCTTTTATATTTAAAAAAAGGGAGAGAGATATGAGAGAGAAAAGGACTTGTTGGTGTTGACCAACAACAATAACTCACACGTTGAGCGGTCTCATTAAAAATGATGTGAGTTAGAGAATGATAATTTTTAATCAGACATATTTCCTATCAAAAAATTTCTCTTTTTTTTATATTTAAATTTCTAACGGTAAATTAGAATTTTTACTGGGGAAATTTAGAATTCTAGTGATTCCATTATGAAATGTATGGTCAAAGATTTTGAATATCAATTTTCTGGAGGTGAATTTTATTTGTTAAATTTAACAATACACTTCTTCCAGGTTAATTTTAATTCTTGAATTTAAACTGCAATTTTTTAAAGTGAACTTTAATGTACGAATCCAATATATTTTCAGGTGTATTTTAATCTGTGAATTTAAACTGTAATTTCTGAATTTAAATTGTAATTTTTGGAACTACTTTTTTTTTTAAAATCCCGTTTAAATTATTAGTGGCGCTAATTTTGAAAATGCAAAGCAAAAACTGTAGATTTTTTAATTTAACTCTGTACATCCAAGGCGGAGGATAATTCTGAAATTCCGGCGGTATTTTTAAAATGTTTGTAAGGAATTAAGTTACATAATTTCGCCTAATGGCTCCATTTCCCCGTCATTAATTCTCTCAAGGATTTCGGAGAGGGAAATTAACTAATGCCACAATGTATATATGAGTATGCGATCATAAAATAAAATAAAAAAACTACTACCGTCTGTCAACAAACTCATTCTCTCGTCTCTCGTCATTAACATTCACCTCATGGACACTGTCAAAGTTATATTCATTGCAATGTAATAATCTAGAGGGAGAGAGAGAGGAAATAAAACAAAAAAAATTGTTTCATTTCCACCTCTTTGTTTAGTACAGCAGTACACATACATATATCATAAATACCATCATGTGTGCACAAATGTATGGAACGATGTGTACTTACTCTTGCCACAAGCCATTTAACTCACTTAAGCACATACACTTTATATACCTGGCAGCAAGATGAGAAAAAAAATGAGTGAGGTACTTTACTGACAAAAGTGAGAGAGAGAGAGAGAGAGAAAATTAAAGAGAAAGAGAGAGACATGGGGAAAAAAGTATACATTAAGTACATCTAATAATTACAGAAGGCAAATATTAAAATGTAAATTTCCTTGAATAAATTCTGCAAAGATCATTGAGTAACAGAAATTGACATTCGCTCAAGTTCGTCGGGAGGGAATAATATTATTATTATTCATATCCCCTTTTTATTATTATAGGGGTTGATTCCTATTCATTTTGTATCTATTCTATGCTTACACGTATGTATATTATACATATGTAGGTGAGGGGAGAGGGCCAAAAGGGTTATTATAACTATGCCTACACGATTCTCTGTCCACATTCAATATGCATAAGCAACAGAGAAAGGTTCCTCATGCACGTAAGGATCGTTTCAGATTATTGCCATGTATACTTTATTACGACAAACAGGATGTGGATATTTTTTTTTTACTATTACTACCATATAGAGGTTATGCACCAGACAGTAATTGGGCATTGCGAATGACTCGTGTTTGGGACCACTCTCTCTCTGTCTCTCTCTCTCGTTGCTCTCTCTCTTTGCTCTCTCTCTTTGCTCTCTCTCTCTGTCTCTCTCTCTTTGCTCTCTCTGTCTCTCTCTCTTTGCTCTCTCTCTCTCTGTCTCTCTCTCGTCTTTTTCTTTATTCTCTACTTCCACTTCATCCTTTCAAAGATGATTTTCTGCTCTCTTTAATTCCTTCCGCTTTTTTTGTCAATTTGGGTTTTTTCACTTCCTCTTTCTTTTGTTTACTCCTCATTTTTGTACAAATAGCCTTTGCTTTCATGTTTATAATCTTTATTCTATTTTTTTTCTATAAATGCATTCACCTTCCATGCTTCTTTGGTTTCTCTCCAGATTTGATTTCCGATGCGTCTCTCGTCTTTTCTCTCTCTCTCAGTTTATCTACTCTCTCTTAATAATCGCATTGTCTCTCCATTATCTATCTATCTCCATTTCTTGTTCGCTTTTCCGTTTAGACCACATCGTTTTTCGCTTCTTTCTGTCTCATTTTGCTCTTTTTTGGCTAGGTTTGATCTCTTTCTGAATCCTATTTTTTCTCTCTCTGCCTCTTTTTTCTCTCTCTCTTCCGCTTTATTGTCCGTTCGTGGTTTTTTATCCGAATTTTTGTATCTCAGTTATCTATTTCTATCTCCTGTTGCTCTTTTTCTGCATAGATTTGGTTTCTTTCCGGTTGCTAATAATTGATTCTGTATCTGTTTGTCGTGAGTTTTCGCCTTTTTGTTGTAATTTTCTGCCTCGATTTTGTCTTTCTGTCTCTCTCTGCCTCTTTTAAGGATTAATGTTGGCTTCCGTCCTCCATTTTTGGGACTACTAATAATTTGCAGTGACTTTCCGTCCTTCTGTTTCACTGTTTTCGGCTAGGAATTATAATGAATTATTTTCTTGGATTCAATTTCCCTAACGATGTTTCCCTTTGTTTTTAATTCCCTATACCCACTTTGTTTCAGAGCAGCTCTGTTTACATTGAAAAATGAAAATAAACAGAAGAAACAAATCCCCAAGAAATGAAATGATGAGACAAGAGGACGAAACAAGTTCTTCAAAGTAAACTGATTGCTCAATGTCTCTCACATGAAAATGATCAAATGAAATTGTGTGTTTACTTGTAACATCTTACACATTATTAATATTTCTAAATCACCCTTCAAAAGAGCGAAAGGAGGGGAGAGAACCTTAAGAGAATTACCACAAAGAGAGAATTATCACTTCACTTTCAGTTTGTCCTCCCTCATTTGACAGGCCATACCCGTGCATATATATATTTTTTTCAATTTAGAACAATACTTTTAGTATAGCATGACATATTCTTCAGTCACCCATCTCTCTCTCTCTCTCTTTCTCTCTTCTCCTGTCTATCTCTCGACAACCTGTGAAATATCTCTTAAATCACTACATTTTATTAGCCGGCACAAATCTCTGTGAACACAGAGAGGAGTGTTGCACAAAAACGTATTAAAAACCTCAGCCAACTCCGTCCGTCAAAATGTTGAGAGAGAAGCCCAAGAAAGATATTTATCACCTACTACAATAAAAAAAAAATATGTATAAAATTCCAAACCACAAGCATTACGATGATGCAACTGGCCCTACATGAATTTATGCATGTAAATAAATCCAATAGAAAGAGAGACAGAGAGAGAGAGAGAAATCCGTCAAAAAACAATGGGATTTCGCCACTCTCAATCGTACTTATAATGGTCAAATATTTCCTAGAGGTTCTCCCCTTTCCAATATGACTCTTAAGCTCCAATCCATAGCGTCTTCACCCTCAGAAGAAAAAATAGGAATAAGAAGAGTTGTTACGTCCTCATGAGGCAAAAATGTCTGAGTCAGAGCAACAAAGAACGAGAGACAAAAAAGAGACAAAAAAGGGCAAATGCAGCTTGCACTTTTGCTTCTTTGACTCCTCAATAAAAAGGAATGAAGAGCCATTTGAAGGAGATGACATTAAGAGACAACAAACACATTCCACTTTAAAGACATGTATGCAAAAATGTCTTTTTGCAAACACACACACACACACATACACGAAAAAAAACCCTCTTGACATTTTTATTGTGGGTCTCCTCCACTAATAAAAAAGCTAGTTACAGCTCGTTTTAGGCGATTCTTGTGTTACGACAAAAAAAATAAAGGGTTCAAATTGCTTTAACAGAGACATTGTGATTGTGTATACAGGTGTTTTGTGGGGAAGAATCCGTTGGTCGGGAGGCACGCTAGAGGGGGCGAGGGAAGCTAGGGATTGGGAAGGTGAAATAAAAGGGGAGAAAAAAGGAGAAGGGAAAGGCCAAAAAGAGAGGAATAAAGAGAATAGGAGAGACATAAAGAGATTTGAAAGAGAGGAATGGAGGGAGAAAAGGAGAGAAAATAGGGAAAAGAGAGAGACAGAGATGCAGAAGACAGAAATAGAGAGAAGAGAGAGAGCGACAGATTCAGAAGAGAGAATTAGAGGGAAAAGAGAGAGAGCCAGTCACAGGTTCAGAAGAGAGAATTAAAGGGAAAAGAGAGAGAGAGAGCGACAGATTCAGAAGAGAGAATTAAAGGGAAAAGAGAGAGAGAGAGAGAGAGAGAGAGAGAGAGAGAGAGAGAAAGAGCGACAGATTCATAAGAGAGAATTAAAGGGAAAAGAGAGAGAGAGATGAAGAAGAGAGAGAGAGAGAGACAGCCAGTAGCTCTGAAGCCTGAAGCCCAATAAAATAGGAGAGCAAATGCAATTTAAAGGGACAAGCCTGTTTACCTTGAACCTCACTACTTTTCCCCTTTAAAACCTTTATTTTTTTTATTTATTCATGTTTATTAAGAAAAAAAAATCTCTTCACTCTCTCATTTACCCAATAGAGCCCAAATCACCAAAGCTTGCAGCAATAACAGTGAAGTAATGCACTTTTATATACACTTGTATATACTATTATATATCTCTTTCCCCCCAAATTTGCTCTTCTTCACCTTCCCAAATATCTCCCAAAAAAATCTCTCTTTTATTACATTTTTTGTACTAAAATAGATACTTAAAATGAAGGGGGGCAAACACATACCAATAATAAATGATGGAGTCCCTCGAATGAGAGGAGGGACTTTTATACATAAGATAGAGGATCACCTATATTTACCATTAGGGACAAGGCATCTACGTGGATGCTTTTACTGATTGTAAATATACATAGATGCCTTCTATACATTTTAGTAACCTTCAGAAAAAATCTTGTCTCTCAATGCATCTGTAAAAAAAAAAAAAAGAAGGAAAAGACCCTTGGAAGTTTGTGTAGGAAAATGCCGAGAAAAAATAATAAGTGTGATGAAAAGTCATTGCGAAGAGTGTTGTTCTCGCTCAAGGTATTTTTCTCTAAAGGTAATATTAGCACCATCATCACAAGTGCAATTTTTATCTTAACCTCTCGCCACACTGATTTACTTTCCAAATACATAATTGTTTTTGTATACATATTCTCGTCTCCTTGTTTTTCTTTGCTCTCTCTCTCTCTCTCTCTCTCTCTCATACAAAAAAGGTCAACTTGCTCCCATTTACCAATTATTTTTGCACCCTAAATTTTTTTCATTCTCCATAAATGCCATCAAAATACATATTTCCTCTCGCCGCGTCTTCTTGACCAAAGTATAGCTAAGAAATTTGTAAAGGATTCACCAGTAAAATCATGATAACCTTGTCCAGAGCATCAATTTGGCTATTAGCACAAAAATCCCTTGTATCCTTATGGAGATTTGTGTATTGCTTAAAGAACTATTATATTTAATTTTTTTTCATTTATTCCCACGACCATGACCATGTAATGGAGAATTTCTATTGATGGATGTATTCCCCCAAAAACCGACATACAAAATGTATGGGATAATTTCAGGTGTATTTCCACAGAAGGAACAGCTGTATTTGTTGAATACAAAATCCACACATTTTATGGAAGAGCTTCAACGTGAGGGAAATATTTTTTTAATATACTTTTTCAATAACTAGTAACATATTTTTTAATAATCACACATTTACTAAGAATAGTACATTTTTTTAAATCATGACAAATTATAAATTAAAAATATACAAAATTGGAAGTAAGTCAATGTCTCATCTGCGAAGCCAAAATAAAAATCTCCCTTGGAAATTTTGAAAGAGGATCTGTTTAATTTTTAACTTCCAAAAAGAATGTCAAGTATACTAAGATGTATTATAATTCTGACAACAGATTCAATTTCCTTGATCCACCATGGTATAGATTCAATGTGTAATTACCATTCAAAAATTATAATGATATCGGATAAAAAAAAATGTTGCGTCGTCGTTAGTACAAAATAAAGTGAAGGAATAAAAAAAAAGTGAGTCAATGCAATTCTGTAGGCACACACGTAAAAAAAAGGGCCATTGTATATGTGGCGTGTTGTGTGTGGTGAAATGTGTGTATGCATAATAAATACATGCATATAATAATAATAACCTTGTAATACAAAATTAACCTAAAAATCCTTCCAAATCCTAATATAAAGTGCATTCCGTCGTACATATGGATGTTATATGGGGATTTTTTTTAGGGGGGAAAGTATCTTGTCTATATCCACATTTATTTCGGCAATTATTAAAATGTAACTGCATATCATTAGATGCAGACTGTGGAAACCCAATGGGGGGGACGGCTATCAATGGATTTTTAAATGTATATTTTTTTCTGCAGTAGGATCCACACTAATTGTCTGTAATCATTTGGGGGATAATAATGGTGGTAATGGGACAGGGATCATTAGTAATAGAGATGGACCTATCCATTATTGCATAGAGACTTTTGATAATATCCAGGTGGGAACGGTTTGGTGTGCGGATTCGGCCCATTTTGTTTTGGCAAAGTACTATTTTTATTTATTAGGCATTTTTCCATGGCGGTGTAGGTGCTGGGAATGGCGGTAGAAAAAATAAATTATTATTCTAATGATTCTAATAATATAATAATCGAGATGTTTTGCCTTTCTCTCATTTTTCTCACGCTCTCTCTCTCTCTCTCTTTATGGTTAGATTCAATTTTTTTAGTCTTGTATTTTCTCCTTTAACTCCGTTTCCCTTTCACTTTCTCTCCCTTTGACTCTTTCCTCGGGGTTCCCTCTTTTATTTTTGGTTTACTACATATTTGCTCTCTGCCTTCGTCTTTTCTCCATTTTATTCCTATTTTTCTTCTTTCTTTCTCTTCGTTCTCCATCATCTTATTTTTCTTCTTTCTTTCTGTTCGTTCTCCATTTTCTTCTTATTTTTCTTCTTTCTTTCTCTTCGTTCTCCATTTTCTTCCTCTTTTTTCTCTCCATTTTCTTCTTATTTTCTTTCTCTTTTTTCTCTCCATTTTCTTCTTATTTTCTTTCTCTTTTTTCTCTCCATTTTCTTCTTATTTTCTTTCTCTTTT
>JAQGBT010008090.1:0-10200 GCA_034698585.1 Disparrhopalites patrizii
CGCAGAAATGCATTAGGCATAAAGCGGATGCTGGTGGCTTTAATTATAACCAAGCGTATTTCACCTCACGCTTACCGCTCCTTGAAGGTCGTTTTAGTACTTGCATTAATATGCATTGTCTGCCGATGTTACAATTTATTTCCACCGTTTTTATTTAGAACCAACCCTTAAAAACGAGTCGGAAGGGTCCAAAATCAACATGATTATGCCTTGTGCAGATGCATAAATGATCCAGTTTTGCCTCTTTAAGTATGTCCCTTTTACTCGTTTTACAGTAAAAATGGGTCAAAGGTCGACAAATTCCTAATAGTGCCCATACCTTAGCCTCCCTCCAGAATGTCCAGAACGTTTGATTTCCATGAAAGGTTTAAAGTAAACCTCGAAAAAATCTATATACATAGGTGGGTACATTTTCGAGGGAATCCTTGGGGGAAAAAGTGGGCTTTTATTACGCTTTCTAGTAACAGGCTTTTGATACAGCATAGCGCAGCAGTAGTTGGTTGTACGGTTTTATTAATGGGTAGAAATGCATTGTAGGGTGAAAACTCCGAAGTTCAGATTCTGTAGTACAAAATGTGGAGTTTCTAAAAAACCCGGAAAAGACGTTTTACCTGAAATTTCGAAAATATTGAAAATGAATCACTATAATAATTATAATTATGTATGACCTAACTGTATGTAATTTAAGAAATGTGAACATACATATGTAGGTATCCTGAATTCTGATGTAAAGAACCTGTGGGAATGTGACTCAGGCAAAGAGGCAACCCTCGAAGGATGAAAGGAAGGAAGTATAATAATATTATTATTATCATTTAATTGTTAATGCCATATTATGGGAATATGTTTGCTCATACTGCAATCTGCAATGCTTGTATATGAATGTTGCTTATTGCTGCAATGGTTGTTATTTTGTTATTGTTGTTGCTATGAAAATAGCATTGTGTTGCTTTGCGCTAGATGAATGGTATTGCTTCTTGACATCTTGACTCGACTCATTATTATTAAATGGATTATTCCTATTTTCCTATAATTCCTATTATTATGAAGAGAGCGATATGGAAGATGGAGAATAGTAGTGCAGTAGTCTGCTGTCTGCTTATTAAAAGTAATAAATGAACAGGCTTAAGGTTGAACGAATAATGAATACAGGGTCTTTCTTGAGGGTCTACGAAGTATATAATGAAAAGTACCCGTTGAAGCAAAGTTTGTTAACTGGCCCTTCAATATCCTAAATTTCCTAAAGGATGGGTTGAATATGGATATGGATAACCGGATTACCGCATAACGATGGATTCACATTAACTAACTGATTAAATAAATCAGTGTTGTTTATTAAAGCCATTTTGCATAAATAATATACATAGCTATTTATTTTAACTAGTAATTTCAGTGTTCAGTCCAAGTTCAGTGTTTAATGTTTACCGTGTGGTTTTTCCCAAAAATCCATACCGTTTTGGAATATTTGGAATTTGGAAATAAACTCCTCCGAGGCCTCCGACTCCAGCATCCATCACATTATGTAATCATTAGTTATTAGTTTGATTAAATGTATGTATACATACATACATACATATGTAAAACATGCATGTATTATGAATTATGATGATAATTTCTCAGGTACTTCAATTACTCAACTTATCTACACTTCTCTATATAGCCTGTGTTGTTTGCTCATGGGTTGAATTTTGAATGAATTTCCAATTAATAATTACTATAGTACTAATTATCTTATAGTCTGGATAAGTAAAACGATTTTATTCGTTGCGCCCGAAAAATCGAGAAGCTTGGGAAAGATTGAAGACAAGACGATGTCGGCGGAAGGCATGCAGAAGGACAACCGCTCCTCGAGTCAGGACGAGTCTCACATGTCGAGTGAGTCGGGATTCGACGATTCGGACGACGAAGACCAAGCACCCCCGTACACGTGGCTTGGCCGAAGACTAAATGCCTTGGTTCGATCCTTCAGTTACTCTTCCTCCAATCAATCCATCACGAATTTCGGGTATCATCATGATTCAGAAGGTGCCAATGGAGGAGGTGACGATGTCAATAAGATCTCCAGTGGCTATGCCATGGTGAAATCCCGCAGGAATCGTCGAGGCCTCAAAATCCGGAGGAAGTGTGTCGTCCTCATTGCGTGGGGACTTTGGGCTTTTAATTTGGTACCTAATCACGTTATCTTGACGATATCTGGGGCTCTTATAATTGTCTTGTAATAATATCTACTTATAATTGTAATACTTTACCAACAGTGTAACATCATTTTAAGCCTTGCTAAAAATCCTATAATGGCATGTTATTGACTTTGTATTTATTTCTTGGACTTGGATTTTGGATAGACTCTGATTATCGGTATCCACGTAATTTTCCAACAAGTCCAGCATGGCCTTCCAAAAACATTTGCCTGGAGGAAAATTATCCATGCCTTGAGTATTGATTTCCTCTATGAAGTTACATCCGAGTGCAAGAAGGCATTTTCCATGTACCAAGTTGCTGGTTACAGTTGTAGTCGCTTCCAGAAGGAAACATTTTGTCCCATCCAATTGCAATCTGCCTGGGATTTGTACCTCTTTACAATCCCTTGTATAATTTTTTTATGTCCCGTGGGCATGGTATTCCTCGCATTCAAAAAGTCCAGGCCTTTTCTCAAGACTCTGGTAAGCATTTGTGAAGCATAATTTGTCATAATTTCAGCAAGTGAAGCATAATTAATCGTAATTTTTTATTACGCTTTAATTTTTTGATTTTTCACTAGGTCGCATTCTTCTCCTCTGCCACGGTGTACATTTGTGTATTTTGCTTCGCTCACAGCGTGATACAGTACAATCGGGGCATTTCCAGTTTGGAAGAGACCATGCTGGATGAAATTCACGATAGCTTTGCCGTTGTGACCCAATGGTGGGAACGAACGCAAAAAGAGGTTGATAACGATCATAAATAAATTTAATCTGACTTCCAGATGACCAAGTATGTATCTTCAGAAGATTTCTCGATCAGATTCAGCCAGATGGTTTCCTTTGAACGGAAGAAACTTGGAAATAATAATGATTTTCAAATGTGGGTTTGTATATATGCGTGTTTTTAGTAAATACAACCTATTTATCCACAGGGAAAATGCTGCGGAGTTCACGGCCCGGATGATTGGGAAGGAAATTTCATGGACCCATCAAGTACCGGGACAATCGTTTTCCCGATGTCATGTTGTGACCCGTTGGTAAAGAAACTCATTAAAAATAAAGTAATCCAATGTCATGGCCAAGTTGCCAAGCCTGGAAATGCTGGACATAATTGCAATGTTTTCCTTTGGATCAGAAATCACAATGCAAAAAGCTCCCAACCAAGAATGAAGTGTATACAAAAGGCTGCTACGACCAGGAGAAAGGGATTATTCATCTTTATTGCTCCGTAGTTGTGGTTATCCTTGTCCTCGGGGCTATTGCTACGGTACTATTTTTAACCTCTACTTTTTTTGGTTTGCTAATGGAATGATTTTGTTTTCAAGACTGTATGTTATTGCAGCCTCTGCTGAAATTCCTGTTTTATTTCATCGCGAGAATTTCCAAAAAATACATTGGGTGAGATGGGAGCAGTCAATGCTACACTCTTTACGAAAAGTATGGTATCAAAATGGATTTATACTTTATATGCACTTTTAATTTTTTTTTTCTTTTTGACATTCAATAACAATAAAAAGTCGGAAAACAGCCAACTTGCGAACGAAAAATCTTCGCTGTGAAGTTTATGGCGACGTGGAATTAGTGGCATTTCAATTGTCCCCCGAAAAGTCGGAAATGGTTTTTCTGGTTGCTGACCTCCGAGCTGATGATGAAATCACGGCAAGAGTAAACCATCAGCGGATATTTAAAATGATGATTATCCGGAAACTGAGGGTTGTAGGGAGAGTGAAAATTCGTTGTATGCTGAACCCTGATAAAAATGCCAAGGGGAGGAAGGCGGTTGTCTACAAAATGGCAACTAGTCTAAGCAAGAAAGTTGTCCTAATAAATTTTTAAACTAAACCCTGCCCTGGAAGTAATAATTAACAGTGCTCATGCTGATCTAAACTACAGTGGCTGTATACTCATACTTATTTGCTTATGTAACCGTGATTCGTCCAAGTGCTTAGTTTAGATTAGAGTGTATTTTTAATTTTGTTTAAAAATATATTACATACAATAAAAAACATTTTACTTTTGTTACAATATCACGCAATGCGGGGCTCTTCGTAGTTCTATAATAAAAGGCTCAATACAAATGGAATCATCTGCGTCGAATCCTTTGGAGAAAAATTGCTGTTCCGATATTCCTCCCTTGCATATTTCTTGCTGCAACGGGGTGAACCCAGAATCACTGTTGAGATCATCCTCCATTTTGACGTGATCTGGCAGAGCACCAGCCGAATATTTGGGGATTGAATCCGGGTTTTTGGGATTTTCCCTTAGCACAACATCCACTACACTCCCTTCCATAATCCCCTGATCCCCCAAGGGGATATCTTTTAGAAGTTGCTTCCCACCGAAAAAAAGACTCTCAGTTCCGTCTATACCCCGAATGTTTTCCAGTCTTAACATTAGCTGCTCTGTGCAGTCTTCCCCAAAAATTTCCACGGAATATATTTTTCTTCCGGGTGACTTCACAAATATTTCAAATACACTCGCTGGCACAATCTTGGAATATTGAACTTTAAATCTAATTTGCTTCACTGATGCATTTGCAGTACTGGCGTCGCCTCGACGGGATAATGTGGACAGCTTTTCAGCCAAATTCAGCATGGAGTTACGCGGGGCTTCGTGGGCAAAATGAAATTTCCTTCCATTTGTCTCCAATGTTTCCATGGTGGCGTCCGAAGTCTTCGGAATGACAAACCCGTACGTTTTCCCGTTGATTAGTAAGTCCAGACTAAGATGGCGTTCTCTGGAGTCCTTGTTGTCGATGTCAATCTCGAAATTGACTTTATTCTCATCGAAAAAAGCGACGAATGTGTTTGGTCTGGAATTACTCTTTTTCACCGGAACTTGCTTCCTCTTTCCATCCTCTCGTACAATGTGAATACTGAAACTGGTGCCAGTGGGGAGGGCCAAGCTCTTGTGCCGGGTATTCGCTCGATGATTCTGCAAAAAAAAAAACAAAACAAAACAATAATCATTTTTTGGAAGTGGAAACTATTTTGACTATGCAATAAACATTTTGAAGTATCTGAAACTCCTACGCGCATACGGCTCAAAACGCTATATGTACATATAACCTAAACCTGATTTAGACAACAATTGGTATCAGTATTACCTACCTGACATTCCTCAAATACATGTGGCCGCCTGGACTTCAGCCTTCGAAGAGTGGGAAATTCCGAGAACCTTAACGACATTTTTGTGGAGTGTGAAAGCGTAACCCTTTAACGGCAGAAGCTGAGAGACGTCTACGTTGTCTCAAGAGCATTCAAGCTGTTTCAAAAATAGTCCACTTTGGTGCTACCCTATATAACACTGAGGTTTCCATTCTATGGTTGTAATCAAAAGCTGGAAGGGACACAGGAACGATAACAGACTTATATTGGCTTATAATAGGTCAATTATGATTGTACCACTGAAAACCAAATAAGAATCGCCGAGTTAATAGAAGAATGAAAGCATTTACAAGGAGATGAGGAGTAAAAGCATCTCTTCACTCCTATACATATTTTTATCTCCGCATAAGCTTCTCACCCCGATAATAAAAACATACCCGCGCAATGAGAGAACTGTACGTCGTTAAAATAAACAAAAATATATACGAGTACCTAAAAGCTTCAAAGAAAGAACAAGCAGAAGATTTCAAATACATATACGAATATATATACATACACAATACACATATACTTGCATCTCAAACTCTCAAATACCATTTGCATTTGAGTATGAGTAATAATAAACACAAACAGTATCTAGTCGACACATTTCAAAACACTATAAACATCTCTCATTTCTTCATTATAAAAGTATAATTTATTGTAGGTGCACGCACATCATTGTGAAGTGATAACTGCTTGTCTTCAGGGTGGATTCTTTTTTATGACAAGTGTGGCCAACATGATGACACAGCATGGAATGAATCATGCCGGTGTAATATTTGAAACCAAGTAGCCCAGTACCAATGGAATACAAGGAAGGAATATGACTCCGAGCCCATAGACAACACATACAAATATAAACAAATGAACGAGTGCCCACATTGATGAAGAAGAGTGATAACAAACTCTTGTCTGGGGAAATAATATTATATTAATGGCAGTATTAAGTTATTAAGTATAAAAGAAGAAAATAGTGATGTTACAACACATCTCATGACGATGGGTCTCCAGACTACTCTATAGTCCTTCATTGAACCTATGATTCATCGTTCTTCCTGCTCAATTGCAGGATTGCTATACTTCCTACCCTTTCACAAGTTATACATGTCTAAAATCCGATTTCCTGTTAAAGAATTTTTATTTCAACAAACCGATTTGCTAATACAACAGTGTGAACATGTAAACTTATTATACCTATAACAAACGTAGCCGCCTAAGTTTGAAATTAAACAATGAAAAATTAAACTATGAACGTTTTCGGAAATTCATTTGTTCAAATGTATAGTCACTAAATAATCCCATAAAAACAACAAGCTGAGAACAACAGCTGATACATATACGTAAGTTCATTGGGTGAAGCGTAAATAGTGACTTTAAGTAAAGGGATCCACAGGTGTCACGTTCTTTCGGTTCGACCTGTCAGGCGTTGCTTACTGGGGATTTGGTGCTATTGGAAAAAACCAGAACTCTGACTGAAAGTAGCTACTGATTTCCTGTGCTACCGCAGCTCGAGTCACCTCAAGGTGTGCTAAACTTGGAAATGCTTTGCTGCTAAAGCATCGCGGTTCTCCACCGGTATTAATGGTAACCTACGGAGAAGAAATACAAGTCATGGAGCAGCAGAAGTAGATTACTGCACATGGGTAAGCATTGATGACTATAAATCACAATCACATCATTTGTGAAGGACTCAGAAATTAGAAAGGAAAGGAGAACATACCCTAAAAAAGTACATAGTCGTAGGACCATCCTGGAATTGATACACCTCATAATTAGGTTCAGCCCAACCCATTGACAGGCATATGTTTGACAACTCCTGCAATGGACACAGATTCAAATGCACATTATTTTTCGGGTAAGTAGCCAATGATCACAATGGAAAATGATATTGAATACCATTGATTGAACATTGATACGATTTAACTTAAAAACTTACATTAACAGAATGATGTACAGAATACTGGAAAGCATTAGCCGCGAAGGTAGCGGCAGGTAACTGTGGTGGCACAGGAAGCAACACTGGTACTGAGTTGTACTTGCCCGTGGCCATCGGACAAGTCCTTTTGTAGCTGGTGCGGAGACCACTTTGCTATAAAAATTAAAATGCATCATGAGGAGTAACGCACATATATTGCAGTATATTGTAACTGGTAACATTCCATCACTTGTTACATACTACCTGCTGCGTGTTCTGGATTGATGAACGTTGAGCACTTTGTTGCCCAACTCTACCAGAAGTTGCTGGGGGAGTAGCATTCTGTCGAATGTTGTTGTTTCTCTGTTTACCCCGGACATGCTCATGTAAAAAGGATTTTGGCTTTCCCCAATAAATTTCAACCATTGTGCCGTCAATCTCGCTTTTGTCCAATGCATTTTTTGCACATGCTGCTTGTTCTCGTTGGTGGAAGTGTATGAAGGCAAAATCTTTTAACTTTTGGACGCGTTCAACGCCGTTATTGGAGACCTGATTGAAAACTTGTCGCAGCGTTTCTTCCTGCGTATTGTGATTGAGATTCCGGACGTATAAATTCCTGACCTACAAGCAGACGAAATGGAATCAAAATTTTTAGCGATATTTCGGACCGCACCAAAATCTTTTGCTTATGTATTGAGAACTACATATTTATAATACAAAGTCTAATAGAACTAATAGTGCAAAGACATTTTGTAATTTCTAACAGTATAATCGATACATTTTAGAAATAATACCCAACTCACGCTTACGACCACTAAATGTTCACGTCATCCACATAAGCAAATACAAGCAAACTGCCTAATACGCTCTACGAACAAGGTAACTTACTTCCGGTTCTGGTTCCGCCCAATCAACAGAAACATCCTGACCAAATAGCGCTACTTTTGTACAAATCATTTTGCGTCTAGCCATCGCTGCTGCCCTATGAAAGATGAAAGTTTATACTTATGGATGTTTTCTATTATTTACTTTACACAAAAAATATTATCACATGGTATTGCAGGGCAAAAACTTGGGTTCACTGATATCATAACAAGCAACGTACTTATGACTTTCGTACTCCACGAAAGCAAACCCTCGATTCTTGAAATGACTGTGCGGATGAGTATGCATCACGACTCTGGTTACCCCTTCTGTAATACTGGTTATTTCCTTGAGCAACTGCTCTTGGGTTACGTTCTTCGGGACACCACGTATGAACAGCCGGCAATTGTCAACAGACTTCATCACTCCAAGTCTAGTCCCTGTAATTTACATTATTTTCTATAAGAAATGTCAAACGACCACATCCTAAACTTATTAACGTTATTTCTATCAAAGAAGAGCCCAAATCAGTTAACCTGGTTCAATTTCAAAGCCATTAAGTTCCCGAATTGCTTTTCGAGCATCCTCCGGGCAAGTATACTGTACGAAACAATACCCTCGATTCATTCCAGAGAAGTCCATCATGAGTCGCATTTCGTAGATCCGTCCCATGGTTTCAAACAAGGCCACGATTTCTGGTTCAAACATATGCCTCGGAAGCTTCCCTACGAAAACTTCCGACCCTATAAAGACAAAAAATACGTACAATACAACAGTAATTATAACTTTCGAACGATCTGAAGGATACTATACCAGATTGCCCCCCATTAACATAGGTAATGACAAAGTTGTTCAATCTCTTCTACTGAGCGCTTTTTACCTTTCGGAGGTGATGGGCCTTTCCAATCCGTTGGTGGTCCATATCGTCTCTGACCGTTAGTTTGAGCAATCGGCATACCCTTATCCTGACCCAACTGTTTCAACTTTTCCGTGACCGCCTCCACATCCCCGGTGGATGTCATAGTGACATAATCACCCATTTTGTATACCTAAATTACTTCAATAACTGCAAGGGAATGTTTTGGTACCCTTTTTTTGTGTCCCCCAGGAAAATTGCTACAAAGCTAGGTAAGAAAATGCTAACTGTGGATTTTAAACTAATGCCTTGTTTCTCCGTACTTTTTTAAATGGTAATGTTTTTAAGGTGGAAAAACATTCTTTCTTTAAATCAATTTTGATCAAATCTTTACGCAAGTATATGTACAAGTGAAAGGAAAAGGACTTTTTGGAAGGATTTTTTGTAAGCCTTCGAAAAAAACTTTCTAGAGCTTTAACTTGAAGTCTTTAAACACACTGTCACTAGAAAAGGACGTTATAACGAGCATTTACTAACCACGCTGTAACTACGCGTAGAAGTAATCGTCTCGACTTCGAGACTAAAACTAAGAGTTAAAAAAAAAACCACAAATCACAAAGAGCAAGAATTTTAAAACGCCGCCTTCGACCCAATCGCAATTATTTTTACGCACCAATAATATTCCCGTAAAAAGTTCCACCTTTAAATCTAGCGTATAAACATACGCAAAAAATTAGGTTTTCTGTTTTGTAAATATATACATGTATTATATATATATATAAATATACATACCTAATACAATATATACATATATAGTATTTTAATATGAAAAAAGGCTCTTCGTTTTTGCTGATTTGAAATTGCGTAGGGGTAGGGGGTCTTGATTCCACTACAAAAAAAATTATGCATTTGTATATAATGGCAAGGATCGCCCGGCCCTGTATAAAGCCTCCCAACAATGAAAAAAAAAACATTATAATTCCAGAAAAATCCCATTGCTTTATTCATTTGTTCACTGGATTATTTCAATATAATCTTTTGTGGGGGAAAACGGAATTTTTATATGACGACAAAGCATATTTTTTGAATAATACTTATATATATACATATAGGTATTTGATTAAAGGAACAATTCCAATTATTTTTGACTTCGAAATATAATAAAGATTGTAGGGCGATATTTTAATCATATATATAGGTACACATTTGTTGCTAGCTATAATAGATCCACAAAAG
>JAQGBT010008091.1:0-10198 GCA_034698585.1 Disparrhopalites patrizii
TCTGTTTTTTTTGTATAACGGTTTTAGGCCAGGCCTTCGCATATTTCTCTCGCTATAACGGCTTTTTTCCCTCTTTCCAGGCCCCACATGCTTACGTTTGTTTTACAACGGCTATTGCATTATTCCCTCTAACTGTTGTCTACATCTTTATCGTGCTAAAGTAAAGAGAAAAAAATGAAGAATAATGACTTGTAAAAAACATGGCGTCATATTCCGAATGTTTTTTTACAGGCAATCTCCTGACAATCCTAGCGCTGTGCAAAAGCCGTAAACTACGAAGAGAAGTAGCCACGTGGTTCATTCTGAGCTTAAGCCTTTCTGATTGGCTCGTGTCCACCGTCCATCTCCCGAGGGTTGCCCTGGAAAATTTTTATGAAGAATTTGGTGAAGAAAATAAAGGGAGCTGCCGACTTTTCATTTATTTCTTCTACTGCAATGCCTTCGTCTCCATCCTCAGTATTTTGGCCATCACTTTAAATAGGTACTAAATAATTACAATTTACAATGGATGAGATGAGAGAAGGGCAATACGCATAAACAATAATTCTTGTAGAATTTTTTTATGTATTTATATTATAGAACGTTTTTCCTTTTTTTTTTTGCGAATTCTGAACACAGTTTTAGGCTTGGCTTATTCACGTATTAAGTCAGATATTTGAGATTTGTTTATATACGCAGGTATACCCTTATCGTGCATTACCATTGGTACAGCCGGATCTTCTGCAAGAGGAATACGGCGGGGATGATCCTTTTGCTCTGGCTTTTCCCCTTCCTTTTCATGCTCCTCCCGCTCTTTGGGATTTGGGGGAAATTCGAGTACGACGCCACCCCGCCCCTTCCATTGTGCAAAATGGTGGAGAAGGACGACCAGTCTCCCCACGGAGTTTATATGGTCATTTTTGTACTTCTCCCGTGTGTCATCATGCTCTATAGTTACTGTCGCATTTTTATTCGTCTTCGGGTCAATCGAATGAATCTATCCAAACGCAGAAGGTATAGTTAGTAGTTATTATAATATTTAATTATTTATTCATGCGTATATGTTTGTAGCGTATATACAATCATTCTGTCTATAACCGACCTCCTTATAAGGGTTTTCGCACTATAACGGTGTTCACAAACGCGCCCGAGAACATTTCAACGCTAAAATCTTCCTCTATAACGGTTATTTTATAACGGTTCTAGGCCACGACCTCACACGCTATACCGGTTTTTCAAAATCAATCCCCCGCCATAAATTCCTTTTTGCTATAACGGTTTTAGGAAACGCCCTCACACGTTATACCGGGTTTTCAGTAATTTCGAATCCCCCGCCATTAAAACCGTTTTTTAACGGTTTTCCTTATACCGGTTATTCGTTATAACGGTTTTTTGGCTGCTTTTTGTCAAGCCGTTATAGAGAGAATTGACTGTACAGTGGACTGTCTCTCTCTGTAACAATCCTGAAAGGAAGGGTACAACTGCGGTTGTTACTATATATAGGAAGTAAAACAAGTACACTGTGTAAAGTGTAAACGAAGGACGGAAAGCTAAAGTTATGGCAGAGAAAACGTTGTCAGGAGAGCTGTTATAGAGAGATTCCACTGTTGACAATATTCTAGAAATTGGAAAGTCCCTATATGTTTATATACATACTTGTATTCAGATTTATTTCCTCTGAACTTCCAACTGTCCTTGAATGGCTGAGAAAGGCAGGTCAGGGGGAGATAGAGATAGGCGGATAGCGTTGAAATGAATGAAAGGGGATAGGAAGAGATAAAAAAATGAATGAACAGCAGCTAGACATTGAGTGAAGAGAAGAAAACGGAATGAAAAGGGGAGAAAATGCTTGGAAAAGAGAGAGAAAAGAAAGAAAAAAGTGACAGAGTAAATAAGAGAAAGTAAAAAATGAAGGAAAAAGGGTAAAAGAGAAGAAGTTAAATGAGTTATAGAGAAAAAGAAAAAATGACTGACACATAGTAAAATGAAGAAAGAAAAAATGAATGACCTAGAGTAAAACAGAGAGAAAAAATGAATTACCAAGAGTAAAATAGAGAGAAAGAATGAATGAAAAAGAGTAAAATACGGAGAAAAAATGATTAAAAAAGAGTACATTAGAGAGAAAAAATAAATGTAAAAGAGTAAAATAGGGAGACAAAATGAACTAAAACAAGTAAAACAAAAACAAACTGAAAAAAGGAAAACGTGAATGAAAAAAAAGCATAATAGAGTAAACCTCAGAAAGAAAAAGAAATTGAATGAGAGGCAGAGGGAAATGATTGAAAAAGAGTATAGACAAGAGAAGAAAGTGAAAATGAATGAAAAAGTGTGAAATACAAACAAACGAATCAAAAAGATTAAAATGCATGAAAAAATGAAAGAGTAAACTTAAAAAAGCATAATAGAGAAAGCCACCAAAAAAAAAGAAATTAGGAATAGGAATAGAGAGAAAGATAGAGAGAAAGCGAATGAATTTGCAGGAGAAAGAGAACATGAATTGACTATACTTTTCAATGAACAGTGAATTTGGAAAACCGGAATTGAAAAGGACTTTCAGTACAAATTTCAATCTGGACAAGGATGAGGTTCAGCTAACGAAGATGGTCTTGTGTACCTTCTTCTGCTTTGTCCTCTGCTTCCTTCCGGCGGCGGTTGTGGATCACTTAAATCATCACGTGAGATAATTTAAATGTATTCTTACATCAGTCATCATGCTAAAGCACATTACTTATACATTAATTCATTAATTTATCTAATACATTCATTAGTTTATTAATTAGTTCATAAATAATAAACAATACGTTACATACATGTACGTACATATCAAGTTTACATATGAGAGCTACAGACATATGGTAAAATTTTACAAGCTTTTTTTTATAAACTTTATCAGTTTCTGGTTTAATCTTTTTCATGAAGAAGCCTTCTCAGTATAAATTGCTACGTTCTTGGGAAAATATATGTTTTCTTAACAAATCGTGATATCTCTATTGTTTTTTACTTTTGGCCTATACATACATATATTTTGGATTTATTTGAAACTCCTAAAGAAAATCCTAGATATCCAATATTTATTGAAATGTGTTAAACATTTGTATTTCGGTATTCCAGCGAACCATCCCACTTAGTACGGCCGTGGCATCCATCCTCTTCTGGAGCTCCTTCTCCAGCAATATGATCATCTACGCCTTGTGCAATAGCCAGTATCGCCAGGCGTATGTTGAGCTCCTCACCTTTGCAAAAAAGTCCAAAAATTCCGGGGATATGGCCAAATCCATCAGCTCCAGTAATCAATCACAAGCTTCGAAATTCACCAATAGGCGCGGCTTGTGAAAAATAATTTCACAATCGCAGCCCAACGAATGTGCGGAATCACAGTATAACAAAGTATATCACAGCTTGATTAATTGATGCATAATATTGTTATATTAAATGAACGTTTACTTAAGTAATTATGTATTATTCGCCATCCGAAATACTTCACAGAAAGCTTACAATCACAGATGCAATTTTTTAAAATATCGCCTCAATATTCTATTTATTTATTTATTTACACAAACAATCATGTATGAGAAAAAAATTAGGCTTGCAAATTAGAATAAGAATTTCAATTTTTTTTTAATTCTTTTTTTTGTCCTTCCCTCCAGTGTTGTTATAAAGAGTCTCCACCGTAAACAAAGCGTATGCGTTTAGATGTGCAGATGTATTAAATCTCCGGTGTAAAAATGGTTGTAATTCTTCGTAAGCGTCCCTCGTTTTTACTTATTGTAATATTAGTTCTGTCTATTTTTGAACAAACTTTGGTTGTTATAAAAAATGTAAAGCTTTTGTAATTAATTATTCATGCATACAAAACCGTCATAAATTGGCTAATCCTGGTCGGATCGAAACAAAATGTTGTTCTCAGACGCACAATAAAATTTTTGCAAGGAATAAATGTTTCAGGTCATAGATTTCTAGCCTGCTTGTGTTGATATTTGTGGAAAGTTTGCAATAATTAGTGAAAGACGTACCAAAATAAATGCATGTATTTATTTATAAATAAATGTATGTATTTATTTATAAATAAAAACATAAATTCCTATATTTTGTACCACTCTCTTCCAAATGCAGGAATATATGTACATACATACGAATAAATGTCAGCAAAGTATGTTACACAATCCAAAATGCATTTTATCCACCAAAAGGGGGATTTTATTCTTCCAATGGCGGATCCGCGCAGTTTTTGGTCAATCTTGTGGCAACATAAAACATGGTAATTCATCTGAAATTAACTCATTTTTGTATGTAATTTCCTTAAGATAAGATTTCGTACGTAAAGTGCCTTCTTTCCTGGAGGTTATCGGTCCCTCTTGGATTGATCTCGCTGCCATTATCTAAATCTAGCGGGTTGCGTTTTCCGTGAAACATACGGTATAGGTTAATGTTTACACGGCCAATAATGTCTTTATCTTTAGCTAAAACTTTAAATGCCGTTCTAAATAATTACTATAAACTATTTACACTCATTGCTCACAAAATTTGGAAGTATGACAAGGGTGACAGATAAATTATTACGTATTTTTCCTCCATGCCTATATCTACGATGAGTTCAACCTATAGCAACGACAAGGCAAATTAAGTGTAAATTGCTGGTGTGTGGTCTTGTGCCCGCTTTTGCTTTGAAACAAGGAAGATCGGAAGTTCTTAGACCTGAACCACGGATAATACGTTGTGAACGCAATACATTATTCCATTGAATGATTGGAATATAAAGGCAATTTCAAATTGAAAATACGAATTATTCTTATGTTAACGTTAACTCCTTAAGTACACATCTACTTGAGATGTGAAATTAACCATATGCATAACATATAAAGGTGATTTTGTAACTATACAGGTTTCATTGTAATCATTTATAATAAAATTAATTATATTAAAAAATCCCAAAAACATCTTTTAGAAATTTCGAGAATAATTCTACTATACAAGCAGCACGAACTGGGCAATTCCAATTTTGATTGCCGTTACAGCCGATGTCCTTAATAACATCAAATATATTTCCTTAGGCAATAACGGAATCCAGGAGAATAATATCGTGTCGTTGGATCACCCACCCAATCCATCCAACATGAAATACATGCCATTCATCTACGGCGTTTTTGCAGTAATCTTATCCGGGGCCGGAATCTTAGGTAATTTTTGTTTTTAATATTTAAAGTATTTATTATTTATGTTTACTTTTGGCTTAATCTCACAATCAGGTTAATTGGATGCAACATTCAGCCTTCAAGTACAGTAAAATAAATCAAATAACTTGGACTATTTCACAGGGAATCTGACGACAATTTTAGCTCTGTGCAAAAGCCAGAAATTACGGCGGCAAGTCTCGACGTGGTTCATTCTCAGCTTGAGCCTCTCAGATATGCTGGTATCCTCCATATTATTTTTGCCTGGAATCGCCCGAATTAATTTGCTTTTGGAACATCCGCAGACAAAAGAAAGTTGCCGGATTATCGCTTATTTTTTCTATTCCAACGCCTTCATTTCCATGCTCAGTATTCTGGCCATCACTATAAATAGGTACATATACTAGTCCATTGATTACAATTGCTTCTGTTCAGGGTTGTTTTTAGCAAAGGTTTTTAAAGTCCTGTGGTTGTCGTTGAATCGCGAAACTATTTGTTACTTCATTACACTGGAAATTTCTCGCATATGCGCTTGCACGTAAATAATTAGAACAGTTGTTTGGTCGCTTTCACAATTATCTCCCGGGAACCGGGATGGCAATGATTCGGTTCTGAATTTGAAATATTGATTCAATTCGGTTCAATTCAAATACTTAGAAATGCGATTTCATTCGAAATAACGAAAAGGTTATTCATTGCATTAAATGTAACTGAAATAAAATTATTCGATGAAATAATTTATACAAAATTTTTAACTATATTTCCAAAACAATGCAACAATAATTAATGCGAAGATTTGAATATTGTTCAAAAAAAAAGACAATAACAATTAAAATTTAGCAGGAAAAATCAGCCAACTTACAATATTAAATTAATGATATTTTCATTTATCTGAAGGGGTAAAAAATAAGCCTTCAATACATGCAGGAGTGGCAACGATCTGATTTGATCCAAAATTTTTATTTCGATTCGTTTCAAAGCCCAAATCGAACCGAAAGCAATTCGATCCGATTCATGGTGCAAGTGGTTTGATTCGGTTCGATTACAGCCCATGGATTGAATCGAATCATGACTCAAACCATCCAAAAAATATATTATTGGGACACATTTTTTCCCTTCATGCAAATTTTAAGCATATTTAAATTTGCTACCATATTTTGACGAATCGAATATCAGTTAATTTTATAATCCGATTTAAGTATTGAATCGAATTATTTGATTCGATTCACGGTGTCGAATCGAATTTAATTTTCAAGTAACTGAATTGCATCCAATCATTTTCCCCATGAATTAAATCGATTTTCGCGTTTTGAATTGATTCAGGCTTTGATTCGAATTGAACACGAAATTTTTAAACCAATCTGATCATTGGCATCCCTAATTATCAGAGATGGTCAAAAAACTTCAGTTCCAAATAATATTTACAGATACACTCGAACGATTTAGTTACAAATTATCAATTACATTTGACTGCTCCCCAAATAATTAATTACAAAATACAATTACATTTTATCTCGAACACAAAATACAGATTACAAAATACATCAGTAGCTAGAAATGTATTTAAATACGTATTTTAATTACAAAATACAAAGAATTGCATTTAAAATAAGTATTTTACATACTAAATTCAAGCAAATGTATCTCAAAAAAGTATCATATATGAGTTCAGTTCAGTATTTTGATACAATCAACAAATTACAAATTCTATTTTGCATTGGTGCACTTTTAAATTACAAAATATTCCCAAAAAATCCAGTGTACTATTTAAATACAAATTACAAAATACTTGTACAAAATATCTGTATTTGAAAATACAATTACAAAATATACAAATGTATTTTAAATACGATGTATTTTGGCTATCTTTGCTAATTATGTCTATATGGCAGGTATGTCCTTATTGTGCATCAACATCAGTATGCTCGGGTCTACTCCAACTGCAATTCGGCGGTGATGATCATCTTGCTCTGGCTCTTCCCTTACACATTCATGCTCCTCCCCGGCCTTGAGGCCTGGGGTGAAATCGACTACGACCCCACGCCACCCCTCCCCATGTGTCGGATCATGAACAAGGACGGACATTCACCGCAAGTGGTTGGCGTGAGCGTCTTCATGATTCTACCATGTCTCACCATGATCTACTGCTACTGTCGCATTTTCCTTCGTCTGCGAATAAATCGACTCAAGCTAGCGAAGTACACAAAGTAAGACCTTATCTTTTTGAAATCCTGATATTACAGTCAATTCTCTCCATCACGGACCTCCTTATGACGGTTTTCGCACATAGCGGTGTTCACAAACCCGCAGAGACCATTTCAACGCTAAAATCTTCCTCTATAGCGGTTGTTTCCTTATACAGTGGAGTCTCTCTATAACAGCATCCAAGGGAACCCAAAATTTTGCTGTTATGAAAGGAATGCTGTTATAGAGAACACAATTAATACGTATTCCATGTGCAAGGTGCCGAGAATTTCCTGACGTTATTCAGAACATGCTGTTATAAGGGGTGCTGTTATGTCGAGACTACACTGTACCGGGGAAGGTCCTGAATTCTCGACCAATAAATGTCTTTTGCTATAACGGTTTTTAGGCCACGCCCTCACACTCTATACCGGTTGTTTTCAAATTTATCAATCCCTCGCCATAAATTCCTTTTTGCTATAACGGTTTATAGGCCACGCCCTCACACGCTACAGTGGAGTCTCTAAATAACAGCACAACAGTATGTTCTCCATAACGTCTTGAAATTTGCAGCACCTAGTACATAGAATACATAATAATTATGTACTCTATAACAGCATTCCTTTTATAGCAGCAAAATTTTAGGTTCCCTACGATGCTGTTACAGAGAGACTCCTCTGTATACCGATTTTTCGGTAATTTCGAATCCCCTCCATTAAAACCGTTTTTTACCGGTTTTCCGTACACCGGTTATTTGTTATAACGGTTTTTCTGGCTGCTTTTTGCTAAACCGTTGTAGAGAGAATTGAATGGATGTGAAATTGAGGATTGATGGTGCAATTTTGCTTATACAGTGGAGTCTCTATATAACAAGTCTCTTTATAACAACATTTCTCTATAACAACATTATTTTTCCATTATTTTTCATACATGTAAGGTGCATATTTATGTTCTATATAACAACTTTTCCATATAACAATATTTTTTCTCTTCCCTTCAGAGTTGTTATATAGAGACTCCACTGTATATGTACGTATGACTTTGTTTGTTTGACAGCGAATTGGGAGAACGGAAGAAGACCTTTAGTAGTTTTAGGTTGGACAAAGATGAGATTCAACTAACGAAAATGATCCTCTGTACTTTCCTGTGTTTTGTCTTTTGCTTCATTCCAGTGGGCATCGTAAGTGGAAAATACAGACATGTGAGAATTTATGGTACTTTTTACAATTAGATATACAGCCGAACCTGTCTATAACGGGCTCCCTTATAACGGTTTTCTCTCTACACCGGTGGCTGAAAATGCTTCCCTCAAAAACTTTCTCCAGTTGTTAACATAGAAACGGTGGTTCTCTATAACTGTTTTTCGTTATAACGGTGAAAATATGTTGATTTATGGGGAACCGCTATAGAGAGGTGCGACTGTATGTATATGCGTATACATATATATAATACTGAAAGAGCTGGTGAATTATATAATACTATCAAGGGTGAAAAGCAAATTTTGATAATCTCAAATTTTTAGTATTTTTATTTTGATACAGTGGAGTCTCTCTATAACAAGTCTCTTTATAACAACATTTCTAAGTACCAACATTATTTTTCTAGCCCCTCGTACATGTAAGGTGCATATTTAATGTTCTATATAACAACTTTTCCCTGTAACAATATTTTCCGCCCTTCCCTTCGGGGTTGTTATATAGAGACTCCACTGTAGTTGTAAAGCTTAAAACCATCAAGTCGGCAGTATACAAATTTTCGACCGCTTACGCAGGCACAAACATATTTATTTTGTGGTGTATGAGAAAAGAGATTGTAGCAGTTGGTGACACTAAAAAAAACATTTCTTGTTCTTTTGATATTTTGTCTGCGAAATTTAAAAAGTTGTTCAAAACCTTTTAAATTGAACCAGCCATTCGGGAAATAACCGACTGCTGTTTAAGCAGGTTCCAAACGAAAATCAAAGCAAACAAATCAGTCCAAAATATATTATTTTGACAGAATCTTTTTCATAATAAAAGTGTACATATTAATAAAATCACTCCACGTATATGTATACATCATTAATATTGACAACCACATAATGCTTTATTTTCAAAACTAATTATGCCTTTTGTTAAAATCGATTATGCTTTTTATACTTTTAAAAATTGTGCCTTTTACAGACTCATTATGCTTTTAAAGTTTTACAAAATGCCCCAATTATGCGGGGTTTACCCGCCGGAATTGTTAAATGGTCAAAAATGGTAAATTTTAAAGAATTTGTGACCACAAATTTTGATTTTCTGGAATCCTGAGAATTTTTCACTTATTATTTATTAGCTACGAAAACGACAGAAAAAAGAATTAATATCAGCTATACAGTCGGAAATTTTACTTTAGTCATCAGCGGTGATTTAGAACTTGCCGTTATAAAAGCAAATCTATAAAATTTTCTTCGAAATATTGACTTCTAAGTGTAATTGTTGGACAATTATGCCGTTTGAAATCAATTATGCTTTTTGAATTTGATTATGCTTATTATGCTTTTTATGCTTTATTTATTTACGAAATCATAATGTCCAAGGTACCCAAGATGCATTCTACCTAGACATTCAGGGTCAAAAGTGACATTTTTACATTTAGGTATGCTTTTTATGCTTTTGGTTGTCTCTAATCATTAATTAAAAATATGTACATATTTTTAAATTCATGGAGATAATGAAAATATGAACGTCACCCTCTACAGTGGAGTCTCTTCATAACAGCACCCCTTATAACAGCATATTCTGGATAACGTCAGGGGATTCGCCGCACCTTGTACATGGAATACATATTAATTGTGTTCTCTATAACATCATTCCTTTTATAACAGCAAAATTTTGGGT